>DWHP01005232.1:0-12054 GCA_018247895.1 Parnassius honrathi
CTTGATAATCTTTGTAGATACCTCGTCGTAGCCTTCTGAATTTGTATTATTCAGTGATAAAATTATTTTTCTAAAATAATAATCGTCAATGGGGGTCAAATAAATAGAATTATTTAAAATGTCATGAGGAGTTTCACGTAATATGTTTGCATTTTCTTTATTTGTCAATTCAATAAAAATATAAATGTAGCCCACGTAGATCATATTTCCCATGAACTATCAAACTATAACAAAATTCAAACACGTAAATTTTTCGCTGTTTGCAAATTACGACTCGTCTAGGAAGCTCCTAACATTTCCTGATATTTGTCAACATATTTACGTACGTTAAGAAATAGCTAAAGTACTTGCGGGCACTTTTAACATAAGTCGAACAAAAAGATTTAACTAATGGCTAAAATCTCGTCACTTTGAAGTTTTACTCCATTTCATTAAACATTTAAACATAAAAACTAAGGCATTAACGCTAACCGCGTTATAGTCTTTCACAAACATAATAAACCTTTTACAATTTAAAAACTAAATGTGGGCAACAACGGGGACCTTGTTATCGCTCACATGGGATGTTTTATTATGGAAAACCTTATTACAACTTCATAAAATCATGAAATACATAAATCAGAGATAATCATATATAAATTGTAATGAGACTAATTTAATACAAACAGTCGAGCATGAGCAAGTAGTGGAATACACCAAGTACACCGTGCTACGCCAGAGTCAAGACTGCTTTAATGGCGGCCACTCTGTCCGTTTTATACAATTGAGACAAGTAGCTACACGAGCACCACTGTAGGTGCAACGCGTAGGTGTGCGGTGCACGCGTTGTTCACAATAATTTCGACTTACTACAGAGGCGCTGCTACACGTGCAATAGCGCAGGTGCCGATATATATAATATGGGCAGAAATCTTTATCACAATCGTAGTGATTAACACTTCAAGTAAGGGAAGGATGGAGTGTTTCAAGATTTCCAATATCAGAATCTATTGCTACTTCTAAGTTATTGTTAAAGATGTCTCCATCTATTATATTTGCTAACTCACTCATTTCTGATTCATTGAAATTAATAAATTTCAATGAATCAGAATCGAAGTCTCCATTACCAATAGATAATGAAGATTCTGAAACAGTAACAAAGCTATGACTTATAGGAACCAATTTTAGAAAATTCTTTTTAAAAAGGTAATAGCCATCTGAAGTATGTCATGTGAATTTTCACAAAAATAAATAGAGCAGTATACCGACAGTAAAATACTGAATCAAATTGCGTGAAGCCTGTGACGTTTTGACTTAGGGACTTCTTTCGTTAGAAAGACTTCAAAACATATCTTATATCCGAAACTATCAGTAAACAAATTTCTGTAATAAGTTGTTTTGTAAAGCAAGAGTCGTATATTAGACAGATTAATTAAACACAAATGGTCTTTTAATAGGAGGATTTTGCAAATTTACTTAAAAATATTCCCGAACCTAAAGCTAGGACTCATTTGACGGACGGACGTCTGAGGTCAGCAGAACGTTCAACAGGGAAGGTACATGATCTTCCACATCTGGGATCTAGGTAGGCTAGGTAACCAGTTGTGTCAGACCATATGCCAAAGCCAAGTCATAAACAGTTCTATGCGCACGATCGGTTAAACGAGAACCAAACCATTCAGCATGGTGGGCGTTAAAATCACCAAGTATCACGATCCCTGCGGACGGGATCTGTTGTATCAGTGGAAACAATCAATGTGATCAGAGCTAGATTCTGTAAGACTCATCAAAGAAGAACACAACTATCCGATCACATTCTAAATCTCATGGCTGTTTGAAGAGCGATGAGCTGCAGTCTTCGGCTGATTTAACAGCATACAGGCAACTGAAGAAACAGATCTTCTAGTGCATGTGGCGGGACTTACACAGCTTCATTACAGCTTAGATTGAAGTAGCGATCAAGCTCAATCAGGGCTCCAAAGTATTTGCCAGAGACCTGTCTACCAGAAGGAGCCAACTGTTGAAACTGAAGACCGAGTGTTGCGGCATCGTTTCCGATGAACCTGCGATTTTGAGTGAGATTAGGAGGTTCTTGAGAGTAGGAGGAGTGAGTAAACAAAGAACAAGGCTAATCCCACATTAGTCATATGATATCCCAGACGTCAGTCTGAGCAAGATTTGAATGGCTCTTCAGCACCTTAGAAACGGTACGTTTCTGGGCGAAGACGGAATTATAGCGGAGCTTTTAAAAGCGGGGGGAAAACCGATACTTAAAGTCCTACAGAAGCTCTTTAATTCCATATTCCATGGTAGCACTACTCCGGAGGCGTGGAGTAGAGGTGCGGTGGTCTTGTTCTTCACGAAAAGCTACAACGGTAATTCCTGAAGTACTTCAGGCCGATATTCCATCTGAGCCGCATCTGGGTGCTGTTTTCGATAGTCATTACGATTCGTGTCGTGGGCAGATTCGACGACTTCCGTAGGCTACATACCTATCCTTTACTTTGTCTTACGTGTGTGGACTGTGAGAAAGTCTTTGATCCCGTTGAAATTTGGGCGGTGCTACAGTCTCTTCAGAGGTACCAAGTTGACCATCGGTATATGGAAGTGCTTAAATGTCTGTACAGTAGAGATGGTTATCCGAGTACATAAAAAGTGTTTGAGACCTAACCAACTAAAGAAAGGTATAAGATAGGATAACGTTATATCCTCGAAACTCTTCTCGCTGCATTAGAAGGCGTTTTAAATCTACTTGACTGAAAAGGATACGGTATTAACATCAATGGCGAGTATCACCTTTGATTTTCCGACGATATAGTACTTATGGAAAAACCGCCGTAGGAACTTAGCACTATGCTCAATGACCTCAATAATGGCTCCCAATGGATATGTATTAAAATGAACATGGACAAAACAAAAGTCATGTATTATGTTCATATCACACATATGCCGGTAGTTGTACGAGTTTACCTGGGACAAAGGTTTGTCCAACTTCGACCGAGTGGTAAATCGACTGATTCAAATCGGCTGGGCAGCGTTCGCGAAATTACGGCATATCTTCTAGTCAGGTACACCTTAAAATTTTAAATCTAGTTTGTACAACTCTGTGCTGTTGCCAGTGATGACCTGTGGATCTTAGACGTGGTACTTCACTGCTGGCCGTATGAGGAAGCTCGAAGTTGCTCAGCAATCTATGGAAAGGGCTATGTTCAGGGTTTCTCTTCAAGAAAAATTTAAGATGAGGATATAAACAGTTGAACTAGAGTGACCGGCGTAACCCAACGGATTAGTAAGGTGAAGTAACAATGGGCCGGCCATATATCTCGAAGAACCAACGATTAAAAATGAAGAAAGATTTTCGAGTGACAGCCTCGTAACCAACAGGCGAAATGTAGAGCGTCCTCCCACTAGATGGAATGATGACCTGGTAAGACATGCAGGAAGCCGATGGTTGCAGGTGGCTCAGGACCATGCTTTATGATATTCCTTGGGGGAGGCCTATGTTCAGCAATGGATTTGTGAAGGGCTCTATGATGATGATGAAAATTGAGATTTAAAATTTTAGTGAACAAATATAATGATTCACAAGAATTTTGGTTTTTCCTTTCACACCTAGTTCTTGACTAATTTGCTTGTGGAATCGAGTCAAAATATTGTAAGGATTTTTAGTGTATGTCCATTTATACGAGTTTTATTTACTTGCAGAGAACTTGCCAAATCGACAATGTTACGCTGCATATACGGCCAATAATTAATATTTATCGTGCTCCGATTCGGTGCACTGCTTTAGTTCACGTGACTTTATAGCCTAATATTTCATAAAGTAAGCTGTGTTGTCAGTTAAGCCTTTATGATATCTTTCTGTCAGCATTTGAAAATCCATATCTAGGAAAATTATTTGGGACCCATACGCATAAAACTGGCGTTACGCATTCATGAAATTAATAGGATTTATCTTATAAAGAAAGAAGTAAAACAGAGTTATGATTTATTACTTTCAATGTGCTGCAAATAGCAAAATTTACGCTTGAGACAGCGTTACCGGGGCGGGGGGGGGTAACCTTTTTATTTTTCGTACAGACTTGAAAATGTGTAGTATAAATCATAAATAAAGCATTCGTCAATCAATTTCTACAAGTATTGGTTTTTTATTAGCCCTTCAGTCTCCATAAAATCCCGTGCAGTTGCATGCGTTCGTCAAATCCCAAGCGGTAGGTGCGACCGCACCAACACACAGCATTTTAAACTCATTTTCTATGAAGAAGTTTGGTTTTATAAAATCTATACAAAATTCTCTATCTAGTGGTCTAAACAAAAGTCAGGTTTTACTTCATTGCAAAAAGATTTTATTGTATTTTGATAACAAAGGAAAATATACCAAGCGAATGTCGGCAGCGTGAAAATCACAATTATTTAGATTGTAAATAAATATTTATAGGATAACAGTTTTTTTATTGCACTAGAGAATAGAGTATTTCTTATTGATTATATAGTGCCGAACTTCTTCATAGAAAAGTAGTCTCTATATATAAGTTTTTATGGGTTAAAGTGCTGTGGGTGGGTGCGACCTCATGAGACCACTTGAAGGTTGATAGGTTAATAATGGTTTGAAGTAAATTTTTATACGTAAAAGTGGTGCGATTTTGTGTATTAAATGTCTGCGCATGTTAACTGTTAGTGGAAACGGTGAAACAAGTGCTCCAATGGTAATGTGAACATCAAGATAAAGTGTCTGCTTAGGAATTTTGAAGTACTATCGGGAACTATCTGCTGGCTCAAGTGCCGTCAATATCTCCCGAAAACTGCAATGTGACACATCAACATATTGTGAAGCGTTGTACTATGAAGGATTATTATTACTTGATGCTGAAAATCTGTAAAAACGCAGACCATGAATCAAATGAAAACATAGCTTAAAAGACAAGCATCCAAGCTAAAAATCTAAATTATTATAAAAAACGCCTGGGAGTCTGGTAGTGTCTAAGTCTGTCGCCTAATGGTGCATCCACTTTGGTGTTCTAGCTTGAAGGGTAGTTTAAAAAGAGCCAGTATAATTGGGTAGGTACTAGAAACCATCATAAATAAATTACTGTATCTGTATATATGTTTAGAATTTGCCTCATTTAGTAGTGTCTTAAAACTTGGTCCTTTATGTTTTCGTGAAAAAATATACAAGTAATAAAATTATTGGCAGTAAAACTATGATGTCGTTACTCATACCTGGGTCATACAATTTCAATATAAATATTAGTTTTGACAGCTTTTAAATTCTTTCAATTGTAACTTCAAATACCCAATAGCAGGCTATTTACTTCGTCTTAGACCTTGTATCTGTGACCTTTGCTTCAAGTTGATTGCATGTGTCCATCACTGCAGTAGCACGTACCAACAGGAGGTTACTTTAACCCCTCGATCCCAACAAAAAGTCCATGAAGTCACATGCGTCCGGCAAATCCCGAGCGGTAGCACGCGACCACACCCATCCGCAGCACTTAAAACCGTTAAAAGTTATATTTAGAGACTACTTTTCTATGAAGAAGTTTGGCATTATAAAATCTATACAAAATTCTCTATATAAAAGTCAGGTTTTTCGCTATGTCCAAACTAATGGCCAACGCCTCCCTCTTGGACTCTACTGCCTCCGCCCATTTATGAGTTGGGTAACCCAGAAGATGACCAGCCGAGCGACCGCGACGGAAGCCGTACTGGCGGTCACTAATCAGCTGGTGATCTTCAAAGTACCGCATGAGCTGGCTGTTCATAATGGATTCTATTATTTTAAAGAAAAAGGAGGTGATGGCGATAGGCCTATAGTTGTACGGATCAGAGCGGTTACCTTTTTTAGGGATCGGGTGTACAAGGGCTGTCTTCCATGATTTCGGGATTACGCCGTGGGAGTAGGAGTACCGGAAAAGACGCGTTAAAATCGGTGACAACTCCTGAGCACACGTCTTCAGCACAATAGGAGGGACGCCATCCGGCCCACTCGACTTGTTGACGTCCAGGGTGAGGAATGTTGTGCGCACTGAGCATTGGGTAAACAAGACATCCTGCATGGATCACTCACACCGCGGGATGGTCGGCGGTGTGTTCCCCCCGTCATCAGTCGTCGAGTTGGATGCAAAAATAGAGAGCCCAGCAGATCGGCTTTGTCCTTTGCGGCATGATCCTGAGAGTCGTCCTGCCTATGCAGAGGTGGGAGAGATGACTGACGGAAGTTCCCTTGGACAGCCTTGGCGAGAGACCAGAATGCACGTGTTCCCGAAGGAAGACGAACTAGTTCTGTAGAACCGTCTCCGATAAATACCACAGATCATGGAATAAAAAGTTTCATTCCCTGTAGCACCACATCATCTACAATCCCCCAGAATACGCGGGGCAGCCTGAGCACCCACGGTCAGGAGTAGAATAACTTGGTCTTGGATGATCAGAGAGGGATTGTCCACGGGTGCCAGTACCCTCCCGGGGTAGTCTAGCATTTAATTCCGCTACCATATGGATGGGGGCGATTAAGCCTCCGGTCACCTGAACTCGACATACGAAACGCAGAAGCAAAGCCTCTACTTCACGCTGGTCTTCTGTCAGGTCGTGATACCACCCGGTTCGTGCCAGCTCATGCCTGCAGCGACAAAGGCTACCGCGTGGCTCTACCACCGCTAAAGTTGTAGCACGAATGGGTCGACTCGACCGGGGAAGGACCACACTCACAGCTGTACCCTATGTTTCGTATGGTAAGTGTAGAGAGCCGGAGACCCTTTTTACTGTATAGGACGGGACTGGAAGGATTTAGTCATCACAGGTGTCAACGCATCTGGATTTTGATTTGTAATACTTCAGGCGTGAACAGGTATACCATGATGTGGTATAAATTAGGATTTGGGGCAATGAAATCTTTATAAAAATTTACTTTTTGCGCAGGCAAAACTGCAGTAACAGCCTGTCTTTCGTACTTAATAATAATATTGTCACAGTTGGCAATTTTTCAGATGGATAAACTATAAGTTGCTATTTTTCTTCAATAATTATTTAATCAGCTTGAATGTATTAAATAGTGAAACGTTATTTGTGTAACCTCTAACCAGCCCGTCTTTGTTTTACTAAAGTCAAACCAATGTCAATAATTTGTTATATTAAGAATAGAATATAATAGAATCATTTCTATTAAATATAGAAGTTTACAAGAACACAAAGCATTTAAGCTTTATCACTGGTTCGGATAAAAATCCTCTGTCCTAATAAGGACTGGCAAGGAGCCCAGCGGGACTGTTTTTTAGTATTAGTTAAAATATATTTTACACACTTTAGTATGAAACATTTAGAACAGCATGGTGACTATCACCTCATTCCCGGGGGTTATTATCAATTATGCAATATTTAATACTAAAATAACACTTATTAAACAAATATTTTGCTCACTAAAAATTTATAACATTTTGATATATAAGTAAGCCATAAAACTTCGGTGGTTCGACACCACGTGGTGTTATGGAAATCGCATCGAGATTTAAGTATTGGGAATATTTCTTTAATAATTGTAGTGTCTGTTATGACCTTTTTATACGTACGTTGCTACAGCCACTGGCTGTAGCACGAATGAGTTGGCTCAACGGAGGCAGGACCACATTCTCACAGAATACCAAAGTAAAATAGCAGCTTATTGTTGCTGTGTTTCGTATTATGAGTAAAGTGGGCTGAATACCCATCTTACAGGATGCGAGTCGTTCTATTTTCATTCCTCTAGACTCAAATTTGCGAATGTGCAACCAGTACCCAATAAGAGTGGTCGTGCCGATTCCTCTAATTATCGACCATTCGCCATCACCTCCATGACCTCTTCAGTGACCATTAATATGGCTTCCGCTGGGAACGGTCCACGGAGGATGATCTTGTGTGTGTCACGCACTTGAAAGCAAGAACGGTGAAGCTCTAGCACTTCGATATCTTGAAGGCTTTTGATAAGGTTTGGCACGCAAGTCTACTGAATAAGCTTTATGCTTCCGGCATCCCCTTTGTATTTTGCACTATCCATGAATCTATCGGTGACTGTGCTGTCAACTGCATACCTAGGAAAAGTAGGTCATTGATAAGACTAGTCTTCCAACGGGATAACGAAAATCTGGGTCACTTTCAACGACGCCAAAACGCATACCTGTCAGTTGTCCGCAAAAGATGAAAGAGAGAGTGCGTTTGATCTGTCTCCTACTTTCCGAGCTACATCTTTAAACATTGCTAATCATTTCGAGCTTCTCAGCCTACCGTTAAGTGCTAACCTCAACTTCAGCGCTAATATTGAGAGTCAAAAACACAAACTGCAGCCAAAACACCGGGTGTCCTAAATAAGGTGAAGTGATACTTCAGACCTGGACAACTTTAACTTTATACAAAGCTCAAGTCCAAACATGCATGGATTATTGTAGTCACCTTTGGGATGGCTCAGTCAAATATCAACTTACCGCACTCGGCTCATTGGAACACAGAGCCACGAGGCTTATCGGCCACAAAAAGCAGGTGTAAACTAAGCTTCACAGCTTAACTCACCGCCGCCAAGTTGCTTGTTTGAAGTCTTCTACAGATTTTACTGCGGAGAATGTGCCTATGAACTTCGTAAGCTCGTATCGCTATTACCATTCTTTCTTTTCCGTCTTTCTTTTTTCTTTTTTAAAAACTTTATCCTCACACTAGGATTTGATCCTGTATCGTGAAGGCAGTTAACAAACATAAATTGCACAATGACAAACATTAAGACCACGAATAATCATTTTTAGGTTCTTCTGTCGAAATACCAGATGTACTGCAGGTTGACAATCCGAATATTCGCGATAAGCACTTTAAGTTATCTTTTATAACTTGCACAGCCAAGAAGTGAAATGCTCCGCAGGCGTCTGTTTTGCGGAGTGCGTATAACATAAACCTTTTCAAAATGTGTGTGCACAGGTGAACATCATTGGCCTCAGGCCAGATGGAAGTCAAGAGTAAGGCAATTTTTAATTTAAAAAAAATCTATTAGCATTTTTCTAGACTTAGAGCTAGAAAGCATAGATGTTCGTGGTAAACAGGTTCAACTTTTTGCAAACTATTTAGAAAACTAAACTTTATATATATACAAAATTTCATTGATTTCGTTATACAGAAGAGAGCTAAGGAATATAAAAAATTCTAAGCAAGAAAGAATGCCATATTCTCATGTTAGTTTCACTTACCTTATCTTTGCGTATTTTATCAGTGACCTCTCATTTGTAGGGCAATTTTATGTGCTGTTTTGGTAACATACTCTGGCGAACTAACTATTTAACTGAAGGAAAGTAATCTTCTTCCCGTCTGCACCGGTGGCCGGAATGTCGACTTCTAATACAGTTCTTTGAGCGTATTCCAGTGCATCGTAGTCGTCAGCGGCGTAGTTTTATGAGGTTAAGCATTGGGTGCGAATCGATTGACGTAACGCAAAATTTACTTGCTTTATTACATTAATATCAGCAAAAGAACGAATCTTTTAAAAACAAATATACACGGAATCTACTCTACGGGTGATTTATATGGTTTTTGAGTGTAAAAGTAGAATCTATAATTATGCAAGATATTGAATATTTCTTGTATTTAAAATAACTAGGTAACTACATTCACACTCTCCAAATGAACATCGTTGATTTTCTAAAATTTCTAAAAATATTATATGCTGGGTTGTGTTGCGCATGAAAAAATGAATATATTGGGTTTTGTCCGTATTCAGTGTTAAAATATTTTGTTAGAGCCATTTATTAACCCTATCAGAACCTTGAACATAAATTAATATTGTGTACTGTATTTTCCCAAAAAAGGAACACGGTATCATCTGCTTCAGATGTCATTTTACCTCGTTTTACCAAGATTGCAATAGTCATTGATATATTATAAGATATATTTTTTTTAATTTATTTATTTATACAAAGGTAAGTACATTATTTTTACTATTCTCTCGCCAAACTGCAATCAGTTTGTCGGCGAGTACACGCTCTCAAAACTCTATATTATTATGCACCATCACCTACACAAGTACAATTAATAAAATATGTGATTGTATCGAAGTTACCTACTACAAATTCTTAATATTCAGAAATTATTAAACTAAAAAATAAACAACCACAGCAATAAACAACTCAGATAAATCAAACATAAAAAGCGATTAACAAAAGTATGCAACAATATGTTACATGTTATAGCTCTGTTAATGAGGTCCTTTTCAGAGAGGATTTTAATAAGTTTTTGCTTAATTTATCTTTATTTTTATTTGGAGGCGTTTCTCTTAACGTAAGTTAAGTAAACGTAAGTCTCTAACGTAAGTTATTTGCACTAGGCTCTTCAAGTTTTTTTCTCTTACCTTACGCGTATTGTAAGTGCTAATAATAGGTACTTTGTAGTGGTCAGTATAGTAATGTTCAATTGCTATTAAATATTTTAACCGTGTTACAACAGGGAGTATTTTACACACGGGAAATAATTTTTCATATTGTTTTTTACAGCTTTCCTTATCTTTTGAATTAATTAAAAATTTTATAATTCGTATTTGTAGACTTTTTACTTGTTTTATGTAAGTACTAAATGTACGGCAATACACAGTAAAACCATAGTTAATTAAAGACTCAATTAATACATAGTAAACCACTAATAGAACATGTTTACTTTCTACTTTTCGAATTTGATAGAATTTGCCTAAAATTGACCTTAATTTTGAACATACTTCTTCAATGTGTAATTTCCAATTAAAACTACTATCTATCAACAATCCTAAATATTTGTAACTATTAACAAATTCTATTTTGGCACATTGACATGATAATTTTCCTCTGTGCAAGCACTCATAGTCATGTCCTACAATTCTTATTTCTTCATAGCGTACATTCTTAGCTAGCCTGTTGTATGGAGAATGTAAATGCATACACTTTGTTTTTTTCAAATTCAGTATTATGCCGTTATCATGTGCCCATTGGGTAATCCGTTCAAAGTCTTCCTGTATTTTATCGCAAGCTTCATGTAAGTTTGTGGAAGCATACAATAGGCACATGTCATCGGCGTACATGTAGGTATCGCAGTGATGCACTACATTAACCACACTGTTCACCAATATAATGTACCCTACGGGGCCGTACACAGAACCGGTTGGTACACCGAGAGCGACGAGAACGACGAGAGAATTGTATCAGTGTATGTGTATATATGGGTCTGTGTTACCCAACGTAAATAAAAAAGTTTATGTGAACATTACAAACGACTTTAAAAAATTATTTTTATATAATAAGGGTGACAAACGAGCACACAGTCCAACTAACGGTAAGTGGATACAGTGAACCGTAGACATCTATCTTATAATCTTTGCTCGATATGTGTGCCAAATCATCCCTTTAATAAGAATAAATATAGTACTTAATTAACCTTACATTTGCCGTGGGAGCCATGGTAGCTCAAGGGCTAATCACTCACTGTAAACGTCACAGTACACGAGCAGACCGGGTTCAATCACCTCAATCCTCCGTGACTATGGTTGCTGGAAAGTACCCGAAACATCGGTAATAAAAGTGTCTAAGTAATAGGCATCTTAGCTTTAGCTTTTAAACGTTTTATAATTAGAGAAAGTGGGATATAATAAAATATTAAGGATAAGTATATCCACTTATCTTTAATTATCGGATTTTTGGAAACCTGAAATAATAGCACTGTATAAAATAGCAAACATGTAAATATATGTATCGGTGACATATTTATCATTATTGGTTTTAAAGATCGGTAACTGACTTTCTGTTTGTCATTTTTCAGTTACTCGACTTCTTACAGATTGAATTTAGTCTACTATCCTTACAATATAATTACTTGTCCTTACAATATATTAAAACCGCATAAAATTTATCAAGCAGTTTAAAATTCATATATTTCAAAAATTGTATTCAAATTAGGAAGAAAAAAACTGAAAGGTGTAAATAAATATTTAACGAAAAATCACATTTTATTTCCGTTTCGGTAAAACTAGGTAAGTAAAGTTACAGCCTATATACGTCCCACTGCTGGGCACAGGCCTCCTCTCATTTCTGAGAGGGTTTTAGGGCA
>DWHP01005233.1:0-12054 GCA_018247895.1 Parnassius honrathi
TCCTAGGACAAAGTTTTTTTTCGAACCAGTGGTAACGTAAAATATTGACTTTCGATAAGAATTACTTGTAATCTATATTGAATAAAAAATTACTTTACTTTACTTTACCATCAGCCGATTCTTTCTCGCTTGAAGTATTAATTTGCAAACAATTTATGGTATGGTGTATTTACGGGTCAGGTAGACTAAAAGATCATCAGCTGATCGACCCCGATGAAAACCGTACTGGCGGTTACTAAGCTGCTGGTGATTTTCAAGGTAGCCGCATGAACTGACAGTTTATAATGTATTCTATTTTTATTGGCCTACAAGGAGGTGATAGCGATAGGTTTGTAGTTAGGTGGATCTAAGCGGTCGCATCTTTTAGGGATCGGTTGGACGAAAGCCGTCTTCCGTGATTTTGGGACTACGCCTAGGGAGTAGAAGTACCGAAAAGGACGCGTTAGAATCGGTGCCAAATCTGAACCACACGTCTTCAGCGCAATAGGGAGGATTCCGTCAGGCCCACTCGACTCGCTGACGTCCAGGAAGAGGATTGCTTTGCGAACCGAGCGCTGTGTAAACCGCACCTCCGGTATGGGACACTCACACCGCGGGATGGTCGACATCATCTTCGATGCAAAAGAAGAGCTAGCAGATCAGCTTTTTCCTTTACGGCATCCAGGAACCAGTTGTGTCAAACCATACGCCAAGGCAAAATTATGAAAAGATCTCCCCGCACGAACGGTTAAACGTGAATCAAGCAATTCGCCGTGGCGGGCGTTAAAATACCGCCGAGGATTACGATCTCTGCAGAGTGTATCTGCTGCAAGGAATCTGTAGCCCTTTGTACGTGGTCGATGAGTCAGTCTGCTTCAGAATTACCGATGTAAGACCTATAGAGACACCCGTGTTCGCGCGGATGGTCGGCGCTGTCTACGCGTAGTCAAAAGATGGACAGGTCCGAACCTTCAATACTACAAAGGCGTCGAGAATAGATGTCCTCTCTGACGTATACGAAAACTCCAGCCTAAGACACAACGTCCAGTTTGTACTCCAGGTAGGAGAGATACGAAGTATCAGCTGGGGGTTACATCTGCGCCTTGGTCAGAAAGAGCCGAACCGGCTGCGCAGTCTCGAGATGGTAGCGGACGGCATTTAGGTTCGAGTGAAATCCCCTGATAATGCATAATTTTACGGATAGCGTGGCAGGGGTTACCTTGGTCTTGTTGCTCAGCTTGCCCCGAGCGTTTATTGTCGTTTGTCTCCTGTGAATTCCCCCCCCCCCCATGAGACTTGGGGTTCCCTGAGCACCCACGCTCAGGAGTGGATGAGCTTGGTGGTGGATTTTCAGCGAGGGATTCTCTAGGGGTGCTGTAGTACCCTCCTGAAGTAGTCTTACATTTAATTCCGCTACCATGTTAATGGGGGGAGGGAATTGACCTCCAGACACCTGCACTCACCAAGCCGAGCCAGGCTCTAGCAGGCCCATGCGTGCAACAGCAAAAGCTGCCGCGTAACCTTTGCTTTTGCTGTTGTGAAAAACGTACTTTTCACAGTGGTAGAGCTACACTAATAAACAAAACACAAAATTTTTTTGTACTACTTAAATTATAATTGTGTAAAAAATATAGTTAATTAAATACACTTCTCATATGCTCAAATAAACTATTTTAGTAAAAAGAACATAACACCAAACGAAAGACAAACTAATTTCAGCAACACTGTGCTTGCGGGCGTAGTGCCAACATACTTCAAATGTTTTGAACAAACCTACATTTATAAAAACGCTGCAGCGACATAAGTGCTTACTTTTTCACTTGTCTCTCAACGTTGCATACGATCTTGAAGCAGTGTCAAACACTCTGTACACACAATCTGAAAACAACTGAAATAAAAGAAATTAATTAAAAAGTGTGCTTTTAACCATTTTGGCTTTATCTATCTTTTGTAACATATTCATAGATGTTACACCTATATGTAGTCAAGAGTAAAGCCTTTTTTGGCCTACTACATATTCGTTTTTTAGTTATTCATCTGTTATTTCCTGTGCTGTCTAAAATATATATTTTTTTCATTCTATAAAAATGTTTTGTAAGATGGTACTGTGGTAAAGATCGGACATTCTTAAGCGTATTCAAAGCGTAAAATAAGATTTGCTTATCTGAGTAGGAGTTATCTACGACTGTAACAAGTTAATCAATGGAGTAGACGCTTGTTCTAACGAATGTGTGGGTAGGTTTGTGGGTAACGAAAATGAACAATTGATACATCGTTTGTTTTTCCGGGTGACTCGACACATTTACACAACTAAATACGAAGAAAAAATTTCACAAAATACGAACAAGTCTTTTCAACACACAATTCAATAACTGACTAAGCTATCTCGACACTCAAAAACACAGACGGTTGTATTCGTTAGCGCAAAGATAGTGCGTAGTGCGTCAGTACAAATGTCAGATGCACAGATAACGCCATTTATCGGGAGTAAAACCATAGACATAGAGCATGGACTGAGCTTTCGAACAACTTTATAATATTAAAATCCTATAAGAAATAGAAAATGTCTTTGGTAATGTAACAGAGACATAGATGGTCATATAATTGTTTTTCTCTTCCTAGAGACTATGGTCAATTGTAGACAGAAAATGCTCGGTCTGTGCTCTATGTTTATGAATAAAACAATGTAAATAAATAATAAATTCCCTATTCAAAAATCAAATCACCTGACGCGTAATGTCGTAAAAAAAATGAAACTAATTACTATTAAATTTTGGTTTTGCTGCGCGAGACTTTTTGGTACCACTTTTGGTCATTCTCCTTTATAAATTTATGATTTGATCACTTTCGCTACGCCTCTACAATACAGTTGCACTGGTGCTTTCGGTTGATCACTTGTTTGAGTTATTCCACGTTCAATTCTTGTGTCAAAAATGTAAGTATCTCCCTAAATAACAGTAAATCCTGGATTTACTATAATAATGCTACACGTTACATAAACATTTTAAATTTTGACATTTTTATTGTGATATAATACAGTACCAAAGGAATTAGGTAGCACAATAGAGGTAAATAATATTTTTATACGACCGCTCTATGTTTTAAAATAGTAAATAGCGTGAGTTCCAGTGTAGTATAAACAAAGCGATTCACATATCATCGTCATCATCATTATAGCCCTTCAGAGGACCACTTGTGCGTTTCCACTAGCGAGTTTTATAACCTATTTTAAAATTCTTACTCATCGTGAGCTATAGAACTACACCATGAAGCATGGTCAAAACGATATTAACATAGTGTATACATAAATATTGCTTGCTTGTGTTTACTCTAACTCTCTTATTAATAAACACTTTTTAATATCAAGCGATAAGATCCATATTTGAACATAACATACCCTATTCCAAGGGTACTCCTGGCCGTAAAATTATTATGAGCATAACAATAAGGAGGTGAGGGTCTGTCATTTGACGTCCTAATGTCATAGTTAGTCCGGGCTCTGCTTAATTTTTTAATCATCGAATATTGGTCTGATGTACGGAGAATGAGCTTGCAAAATCTTTACGCTTGGTCTTGAATGGCTGAAAATGCCATCATCTGTGGTTACTGTTAGGATCTCGAGAAGATGACGGTTGCTGCTACCTCTATTGAAATTAGGATGTTTTTTTTTTTGTTTTATTACAGTAACTTCGCGATCATCCTTGGAAGAAATCCGTTATCAGTGAAGGGCTATACCTCGATATTGTTGTTAATCACTGGCAACTTGCATTGATTGTACACTGTGGTAAGGTAACGGACGAAGTGAACTTAAATGATACCGCTACCCCTTGCATATATTTATGCAGCTTCTCCAAAATTAATACGGATTATTTCACGAATGACGCTTGCAACTTCAACTTAAGCGCTTAACTAGAAGCGTCCTCAGTTGATGTTAAGTTGTCGTTTCTTAACAATATAATATTTTTACAATACCTTGCTCATGCTCCAGTACACAAATCCATTTTAGGTTTTCTCCTGTTGTTGTGTTAGGAAGGCTATAACTAGACGGAATAAAGCTTTCTGACTTTTTAATAGTGATTGTCGTTGTTAATCACTGGCAACTTGCATTGATTGTACACTGTGACAACTTAAACCATACTGCCCCCCCCCCTCACGTGCATGTATTTTTGCAGCTCCTCCAAAATTAATATGGATTATTTCATGAATGACGCTTGTAACCTCAATTTAAGCGCTCCAGTACACAAATTCGTTTGAGGCCCTGCTCTGTTGTTGTGTTAGGAAGGCTGTAACTAGACGGAATAAAGCTTTCTGACTTTTTAATAGTGATTAAACCGAGGAGAACAGGGTTGTCTTTCATACGGCGAGAAATAAATACAATCAGATGGTACGTGCTTCTAAGCGCCGATACTATTATGGTAAAATTATTAACTCTCCATCCACTGAGGTGTGAAAATTCTTTCAATATTTTAGTATTGCCTCGTTTCCAGTAAAAGGGTCTCCGGTTCTATCTCATTAATCAGTGGTCCTTCCTCGGTCGAGCTGACTTATTCGTGCTACAACTATACTACTAATATAAGTTGATAATAATATTATTGTAACTTTGGTAATGTAATGTATTGTAATGTGTTAATTAGAATAATGTGTCGACAGCAATGGTGTACGGAAAAACTCTAATGAGTTTATGTTTACACTAAAATTATTTATCTTTGTAACCATAAACTTCTTAAATAAATAAATATAACTGCAGGCTTGGTAGGCCAGCCATCATGGATTATTGTCCTGCTCTCTTTCGCAATGAAATTGATAATCGTTTTGCTTCAGCTTCTGTAATAAACCCCACAATCCGGTTTCTAACAAAAGTTTCTATTGCGGCATTACAATTCACCGTGTAGTGGCGGTGAAAGAATACCCCCTGAACCATAACATCCCACGGGTGTCGTAAGAGGAGACAGAGAGAAACAAATCGGGAGATGGGCTGCAGCATCTTCCTAATAACGACTAAAATTGCGTTTGCCACTCCGCTTGCCAGGGCTTGCAAGTATGGCAAATATCCCCCCTATGAAGCAATCTATGGGAAAGGCCTACATATGTAGCGGTGGACTTTAGTAGGCTGTAACGGCGCCGCTACAGAATAAAACATCAAGAAATGTGTACCGCCTGTTAATTCTAAGTTTGCATGTTGTGATGAGATTATAAGATTATGATGGTCACAACTTTAGAACAACTTTTGCCGGTAATTAGCCACATCATTAATTTTCCCCTTGACTCTGATCGGTATTTCAAATAACTAATCCTATACTTCCTAATCAGTTTCTTCCAATCTCTATTCTACCATTTCCGTTCAAAGTTCTGGAGGTCTGTGTTTACAAGTAAACCTCTGCGTACGTTATCAAACATAAACTACAGAGTGTTTATCAGTTCTGGTTTCGCTCTTAGCACAGCGCAGCTTCTGCCCTAACTAGGTTTACAAATGATATAACGAGGTATGGAGGTAAAGTACTAACTCTGTAATGCAAGTGGAGTTTTCAAACGATTTTAACACAGTCGACCACGGTGTCCTATAAAACATTCTCTCTCATCTTTGCAGGCTTAGCACAAACTTTATCTTCGCGGGCGACAGCATTCCATTAACCTAGATTGATATTGTTTTTGGCGTACCGCAAAGCGGCATATTTCTCCTCTACAATTTATTTTATTTTCATCAACCATTTCATTACTTCTAATATTAACGATTTTCTTACATGAACGCGAACACTGCACGTTGAACATAAATACTATTACGGATTTGATCGCGTTTAATTTGGTTAATTTTAATACCCGGCATATCGGGGGCATTCCGATATGCATGGAACCACTGAGGAAAGTAGTTTGCCCACTCGTCCTTAGGGGTCTCTATGACGGAATTTTGAAACGCATCCGCTGCTTCCTCGGCGTCCATAAAACGTTTTTCTGGAAATTTTTCTATTATTTTCGGAAATAAATACAAAACCACAAGGTGTGAGATCGAGGCTACAGGGCGGGTGACTCAATAATTCCACGTCTGACGCTACCAAGTAGTCGGTTGTTTGCTTAGGTGATTAACGTCCCGATATCAGAGTTAACCCGGAGTGGTTTGCTCGGACCAAATGTAATAATAAATAAGATGAAGGTACTCTGGCTTAACTATAAGTACTTTATTTTTTTCGTAAATTTTATTGCCAATGTTGGACGGAAAAATTAAAATTGCGAAAGCAATTATTCTAAGATTGCAAACTAAAATATTGCAGTATGATCATGCAAGGCCAGTTTCATTGGGACCAGTATGATATATTATAATAATTTCTGTGGCAAGAGTTTATCGCTTATCTTTCACTATTAATGAATTGTAGGAATTTCTTAGCTATATACCTCTGGGCGTAATAAATTCTTCCGTTTGTGGAATAGTGGCCCGAATTCATTTATTATAATCACATTATCTCTTAAGTACCTACGCGATTCGCTAAATCACTACGGTAGTTATTAATTTGATCTTACACGCTAATGCTATTTTTTCACTTCGTGTAGTGCCAACATAAGCGAAGTCACAACCCTAAGTCATATTGTGGGTGTCGTAGAGGGGAGAGAGGATAGCCTAAACAGAAGATAAAAAAAAATTACGGTGTCAACCCTTCTTACAAGCGTGGGAACTACGTCGATTATATGTGAGCGGTGGTGCAACAAACATCGTCAGGAAACCTGCAGCTATGACGGATAGTCATTTCGAGCATACGGGAAGGCCAGTAACAGGGATTGGAGCAGCAAAGCGGATCTTTTACTACCTTAAAAATCTTTTAAGAAATGAGAACATGCCTACGGAATATAGGTTGATAATTAAATCTTTTAAATAAACAAAACGAACCATACGCTATTTTAAAAGCAGTAGTCATACCTTTTTTAAAGCAGCATATCATTTCTAATAGCTGTCTAATAGCTGCATCTGATCTGATATGGGGTCTATAGAAAAACAGCTATATTAACTGTCTAGTTGTAGCACGAATGGCTCGGCTCGACCGGGGAAGGACCACGCTCTCACAGAATACCACCGTCAAATAGCAGCCTAATGCTGCTGTATTTCGTATAGTGAGTGTAGAGAACTGGAGACACTTTTCACTGGAAGAGAGGCATTCCAACTTAGTCCTCAAGGCTGACAACGCACATGCATTTTGATTCGCAAACGAGGATAGATGTAGATGTCTATGGGCCACGGTAACCACTTACCATCAGGTGGACTGTGTGCTCGCTTGTCACTCTTTTCCTATAAAAAAACCTGAGTATAGCAGTATCCAAGGAGTCCTCATATTATGATATGCGATCAGTAGTTGCAAGCGGCGTTGGCGGCCGAGGCGGCGTTGCGCTGCCCTACACCCTGCGTAGGTCCGTCAAGTAGCGCTCCTTCGCTTCGGGCTCCGCCACTGCTGCTTCACCTATCTTGGCTCTTGTTATTCTCTTATTGCTTCATATTATTATTTTCAAAGAAGTGGTTTCACTAAAAAAAATTAATTTATTTTGAACATAATCGGCAAAAGTAATTTTGCGATTTCTGTCGTGTTTAGTGTAACTGCTTTTAATCCACATTATCAGTGAATGCTGCAAGGCACTCGAAATATACCTAATTGTAAATTATGATAAAGAATGATAAAATCCAAAATATTAGTTTTATTTAACGCTGCTATTGTATCAAAGGCAGGCCGTGTGGTGATGGCGCACCGTAAGAGAATTCAATACGCCATATGTACTCGTGGGCGTCGTGAGAGCCAAATATGTGAGATTCCAGATAAATGACACGGCTTTCGAAAGATAACCATATAGCCATTTCATTCACTATCCGTACCAGCACTGCCTTCACAAATCCACCGCTGAACTAAAACCTCCCCCAGCGAGTACCACAGAAACAGCGATCCAAACCAACCTCCATGCATTGACTTCCTGCAGCACTACCAGCACTGCCTTCACAAATCCACCACTGAACTAAAACCTCCCCCAGCGAGTACCACAGAAACAGCGATCCAAACCAACCTCCGTGCATTGACTTCCTGCGTGTCTTACCATCGTGTCGTCATTCCATCTAGTAGCAGGCTGGCCTTTGATTTGCTCACCATTATGAGACTGCTACAGCTGTCCGTTCTTCGAGCAACTATGACCTAATATAGCTTCAGCGATCACTCCGGCCGGCCCATTACTACTTCAGCTTGCAGATTAGTTGGTCAACTTCAGCTACTATTGTTTTTCTGCGGATATCCTCGTTACGGTTTTTATTCAAAGATATTTTTTGTTTTATAAGATAAGAGTGACAAACGAACCCACTGTCCACCTGGTGGTATGTAGTTGCTGTGGTCCATAAACATTTACATCTATCCTCGACTACGAACAAATACGCAGATTTGTTGTCGCCCATTAGGACTAAGGTGGAATGCCTCGTTTCCAATACGATAGGCATCCGGTTCTTTGCACTTACCGTACGAAACACAGCAAAGTTAAGCTATTATTTTACGCTGGTATTCTATGACAGCGTGGTCCTTTCCCGGTAGAGCCGTAACCTTCGTGCTACAACTTTACCACTAATATAGCTACAGTATGGCTTTACCACGTATATATTATACATCACGTAGATACATAAATCGCAGCGTTTCCTAAACTTTTTCAGCCACGGATCCTCAGGAAACCAAACGTAATTATAAAGGACACCTTAAAAAAACAGCAATAAAATTTAGTACTACAGATACAGAAAAAAAACTTTGTAAAAAATATAGGTATTTTGTATTCGTTACTTAAAATAAAAGTGTTAGTTAGTACACGATTCTTAGTGTGAAAGTTGGGTTTGTTTATTTGCGGTTAAATTTGTGATATTCGGGTTGATGTTAATACAAAGTTGTAGCTTCAAACCTGATTCCACTTGTAATTTGTTACTGTATTTTATTTTTACCTGAATTTTTATTGTAGATTAATAGTGTAGAGTAAAGACTGCAAAACCCCATACGTTTACTATCAGGGCTCCGCGGACTACAGGTTTAGGAACACAGATATATCGTATAGGTACATTAAGCAAAGCCCTTTCCATCGCAAGACATATCGCCAACAATTAAGAACCGACGAATGAGTCTAAGTCAACAACTGTGAACATAGTGTATCCAACAACTACAGGCATAACTATAACATGGACATTTCACATGATCCTGTCGTCTCATCTCCTAAACTTCAATTACCCCAACCGGCGGTGGAAGCAGCAAATGTGAAAAAGTTTGGTACTGTAATCACCAATGAGCCTGTCAAGCGTGACGATCAGATCAAGGCAAATCCTGCTTACAATAGAAGACAATGACCAGAAGTCAACTCTTTGGTCTAGCCAATAACGAGGCATCAACAAGAAAAATAGACTCTGTAAAATCTAAACGCTAAACCAAAGGCTAAAACTGAAACTTTCTATATCAATATAGAGCTTATATAGAGATATCGAAACAATATTTTTTTATATTAACAAGAAGCGGAGACGTTCCTAACAAAATAATTAAGATAGGAATTAGAAATTATGCTAAAAAAGGAACTTAATTAGCGCCTATGGTCTAGTTACTTATTAGTGTGTTAAAAATACTATACTGATTAACAGGTAACATCGAGAAGTGAAAAAGAAGATTACGATGTTTCTTAATAAAGAAATACCTATCAATACCTACCCAATTGATATTTTTAATTATGAATAAAAACAAAATAAATATCCGTTTGGGTTGTAGAACAAAATATTTAATCTACCACGTTGAAGTAAACGATTTATTTCGTGAGCTAATATTTGAGAGCTTTGATATAAATATGAAAACATCATGATTTGTTTGACTCGCAAATGTCGATTTAATTTATTTCTTTCTTTTACATTTCCTAGACAAATTAAAATATATCAATGTGTGCTGTTGTGGCGTGAATCTTTTATATACTTAGCTGGCATTGTGTTCAGTCCTTACACATACAGGCATTATAGGCTTTCAGAATATCATATATTACCTCAATATCGTCCTTTAGGTTGCCCTCCCGCGTATAATAGTTGCGCACGTGGTCGATAACCTCCTGTGGGAATTTCTCGGGATTGGCGCTCATTGGCGCTCATACGAGTACACGAAAAGATCACATGCCACAATCTTGAAACGATGTATGAACACGGGTATTATTTCACTTTTCACTTTATTTTAATTAAGTACAAGTGAAGCTTAAAAATGGATTACAGATTTTGGAAATTACTGAAAAGTTTTTCGATGTGCCAATTTAAAAAAAAAGATCAGATTTCGGACCAAATGTAATAAGTTAAGTTCATACTGTGTATGAAAAGAAAGAAGTGGTAACCCTATAATAACAAGCAGTTTCGAGTTCTCATCTTCCGTCTAGGTATATACAAAGTACTCTGTGGTTCTTATCCAGCCGCAGCCGACATTTACGCACAACGACCAATTGTAGTGGTGTCTTTGATTGAAAGCCTTTCTTAGAACTTAATGCTTACGCGTTAAAGTGATAAAGGGTTATATTCTGAGTGAGGCGTCTACTAAAGTACTTGCAATAAGCGTTACGCCTGACAGGTAGCTGGTGACCGCAGTGTTAGACGTATAGCAACTGTAGTACTGACTCCCATCGCCGGCTTGGGTGATTTACGTCTGATGTGACTGGTATCATTATGTCTCACATTTTCTATAATCGCTCCTTTACGGCACGAGATGAACTGGGGCGATGGATTATTTTGCATAACCACCACATTGTAAATATTACCCTCTGTTACGGCCCTCAGTTGCCCCGACAAAGGTCGAGTGGGATAGGGCCCATCAGTATCCTAACTCGACGAGCAACTCAAGGGGAGGGCCCAATATGGCCTATGGATAACTATTATATAGTGAATGCACAAGCAAACAAAACTTACCTAGTTTCGGAGTAGGGTCAACCATAAGGCGACGTCAGGAGTAGGTAAAGGTAGTGTGTGTGTAGTGTGAGAAAGAAAGTGTATCATGTGATATGACGTCACCGATGTAAGCGGCCACACTCACTGGCGTTGTCCTGCTGCAAAAGATGCACTCACTCCCGTGCGCTGCTATCCAAACTCGAATGTTACGTCACTTAACAATAGCAATAACTATAATCGAAGAGAACGCGATTTCCTCTCGGATCACAAAGTTTAGCGTTCAAACGACAAAGCAAAATCACTTCGTACTATATCAAAATGAAACTTCCCGGCGTCTAACCGACCGGCCGGCGCGCACGAAGATCGTTCTAGACT
The DNA here is from genome assembly GCA_018247895.1 of Parnassius honrathi. Lineage (NCBI taxonomy): Eukaryota > Metazoa > Arthropoda > Insecta > Lepidoptera > Papilionidae > Parnassius > Parnassius honrathi. The sequence goes on from DWHP01005233.1 coordinate 11,246, forward strand.
CCAATCAAATTATTTAGTGCGATATCAAAATGCCGCGTAAGCAACTCGTCGACACAAATTAATAGCAAGTGAAGTTAAATTAATCACCCAATCTCAAAGAAAGCCTCTTTATCACGCATACTAACAAATTAGACATACAAAGGGAGGCAGTCGAGCGCGTTATAACGATTTCAATTTAACTCATCGACGCGGCAGCCGCGGGCGCGGCTTTTTCCTGACTAGCTGCCAGCGCCGCATGCGCAAGCTAATCCCTCCCCGCGCAACCCGCCATCAAACCGGTTCCTCGCTCGAGACTAGCGTGACGAACGAGCGTAAACACCCTCAATTTTTCTTAGAGAAGATATGCAAAAGAGCATTCCGCTCACTTTATGTGAAGCTGCTATTGCCCACCAGGGAATGTAACACCAGGAGAACAAAAAGAGTACCAGGCTTTTTTCTTGAAGGTCCTTTAATCGTATCGAAACAGAAAATCTCTGGTAGTAGCCAAATCCACAAAAAAGTTTTGCGTGGAAGATAATTTCTGGTACATCGAGCAGTGATGAATTAACAATTATTAACTACTAGCGATCCGCCCCTGATTCGCACGGGCGATTTCCGGATCTCGACAGCAGCGCCACCTGCCGGAGCCAATTGTAAATCGTGGCTTAATGCTGCTGTAAATATATACGCCACAAGAAGACTAGCGTGGCAAACTCTGTCCAAGGCTTCCGAGACATTAATCCGGAATAATTAATTGTGGGTCATACGAATACTTGTTCTATACGGAATTCGAACCCGCAACGTGCGGGATTGTACTCAAAGAATTATTA
>DWHP01005234.1:0-12054 GCA_018247895.1 Parnassius honrathi
TATATATACGATTTAAATATATATAGTATTTTATAAATATGTGGATGCATAACGATTCTCGATTGAGAATCAAAATGCAGATATGTTGTCACCCCTGAGGACTAAGAGCCTCTTTACTAATAAAAAGGGTGTCCGGTTATCTACTCAACATACGCAACACAGCATTATGCTGCGGTTTCATGCTGGTGGTCAGTAAGAGCACGATCATACCTCCTTTATGCCTACAAATTCATGCTGCAGCCATAATATACGTAGGTGCAGAGTGGAGTAAGTGAAAATAAATACATTGAAACCACAAACCAAATAAAATAAATTATCTGTTCAAATATAACATTTCCAAATAGCTTACAAAGGACCAACGTAGTTGTTTATATAGTACTCCTTTGTCAAGCTGAAACATGTGGGCGAAAACACAACCAGTCTGGAGTTCCAACAAAATACTCATACCTTTACAGAAATGTCGTGTTTATTTATTTTTACTCTTGTTATATTACAATGGAAACTATGTAAAAGGCTTTTATCTCTTTGAGATATGGAGTGAATAAAATACTAAATAATTCTCAACCTTACTTAAATTGAAAATTATGTCAACTGTCAACACTTCACGTCTTTACGATGTTACAGTTTTTTTTTTAAATAGAATAAGGTAGCCACAGTCCTCCAGGTGGTAATAGAAGTTAGGTGATGTAACCGATAGACATCTACATCTATCCTCGATTAATAACCAAAATACCGATGCTTTGTTACCCCCGAGACTTCCGATGGAAAGCCTCGTTTCCAGAAAAAGGGTTTCCAGTTCTCTACACTCACCATACGAAACACGGTACCATTAAGTTTCTATTTTACATTGGTATTCTGTAGGCGCGTGGTCCCTCCGCTCTCAAAACGGGTTCCCGCCTTGTCATGTCAGTTTGGTCCCCCTACGGTGAACAAAGTGGAACCCATATGGCTGACCCAGGGTGAAGGGCCAGCCCGAATTGGCTACTCCGAGTGGGCTTGGTGAATCCACTTCTGATGTGTTTTGGTGGATTGCGACGAGAAGGGTGTCCTCTTCTCCTACCTAAGACAAGTTTTGGTATGGCGATGCGCCACTCGCACCTTTCGCGACTAACGGGGTCGCACCCTTGGTGCAGTAGTGGTGGGGATGCGGTGGGAGAGAGAGTCGGTATTGCGAGGTGTCGCTCTCCCTACTCTCCGCAGCTAAATCTTGGTTGGCGGCGGAACCACATTCACCGCTGTGATCAGGAAGGCTATCACTTTTGAGTTCTCGTTTTTGTTAGTCCCATAACCTTCGCGCATCGGACACGGATGCGTCCGTTGCATAGTTGAATTCGTAGGCGGTTAAGGAAGGCAAGCTATGTGTTCTGGTGCACCCTACCAGAAAAGGAGATAGGGGAGGAGTAGTCCTCTCCTGTGGAGAGGCCGCTATAGGGTAGCCGACGCTGGTGGAACCGCGGATGTGTGCAAAAGCGTTCCTGTAGCTGTAGCGAAATACTATGAGGTTTTAGTCGGTGCGAGTCCAACATAACCCGCCCTTGAGCTGACTCATTTGTGCTACAGCTATATAGCTGCTATCAGAAATCAGATTTTTTTTATTTGCTTTAAACATGGTAGTGCAAAGATGTTAAAATAGTCGTATGTCCTCATGTTTGACTTATAATTGTCGTGCAAATTTAAAAGTAGTTACATTTTAGTCTACTTAGAGCTAAAAATATGATATTAGACTAAACAGACAACTAATGGTGGGCATGAGTCACAGACAGAACATTACATGTCATCATCTATAAATTGTATAATACTTTATGTCAAATTATTCAAGTCATAAAATAATTTTTGGAATGTCATATTCCTCTACAAACATAGAAAAGCTACGAACACAATTAAAATTCAAAAACCTCTTGGTCATCTAAGTATTCCTGGACTGAATAAAAGCACCTCGTGAAAAGTCAGGAATGTAAATTTCTTTTAAACAATGGTAATGACAGAGCTTTGAAACTTGGATGAAGCTTATTATAAATGTTAATAGCCGTACAATAACAGCTTCGTCGGTATAGTTGAAGTCTTGTTCTAGGTTGCATGATCCTTTCTCGGTGTCTGGTAGGTTTAATTTTGTTTTGCTCTCTAGTGACAAAATAATGAGAATGTTGTCGTACAAAAGTACACATTTGTTTTATATACAGACAAGGTAGCGGTAGGATTCCAAGTTTTTTGAAAAAGGGTTTATATCATTCAAGAAAATGTGCTCTGCAAATAACCCTAATACCTTTCCTTTGGGCTATTAAAGCTCGGTTTACATCCGCTAAACCCCCCCACAATACAATGCCTTAACGTAATAGTGATGACACATAGCCATGGTAGGCCGATAGAGCAGTTTCAACGGATGGTACATTAGTGAGTCGTTGTAGCGCGTATACAAATTTATTTACTTTCGTACATAGATTGTCTATATGTGCTTTCCGAGTGTTTATCTAAAGTAAATCCAAGAAATTTAGCTTCATTAACAATTTCATCACTGTTACCGCAATAATCTATTAGCACATCCATTGACCTCGCTATGTAAGTAGTAAATTAGACGCCTTTGATTTTTGTATGTTTATTTTGAGATAATTTGAATGTAGTCAATTGATTAAGTTGCGTAAAATTTCATTAATAATAACATTGAAATTTTTCTATTTCGTCACATTTTATTACCACTGTGGTGTCATCTGCGAACATGTAACATTTATGTTGAGTTGCGTTTGGTAAGTCGTTAATAAATATCAAAAACAATAATGGCCCCAAGATACTGCCCTGTGGAACTCCACGTGGGTTGATACGATATTTTGACCGGAAGTACACTGTCTGGATTCAACGACAGTTGCTATTTCAATACATTGCTGTCGATTACGAGTATACATATAACTTTCCAACCAGTCATAAGCGTTACCTCTAATACCATATCGATATAGTTTATCCAGTAATCTTTTATGTGGAACAAAGTCAAATGCTTTGGTCATGTCTAGAAATAAAGCAATAGGTGGTATCTTTTGTAATGTATCAGATTGTAGTAAGCCAACGTAGTAGAGTGACCTTTGCGAAAACCGTACTGTTTTTCTGTCAGTATATTATTTGATGTAATAAAGCTATCAATGCGCTTGAAGATTACTTTTTCATAGATTTTAGATAGTATTGGAATAAGAGTTATCGGTCTATAGTTATAAATATCACATTTATCGCCCTTCTTGTGTATTGGCTTAACAATACATAACTTAAGAATATCGGGGAATGATCCCTGCTTCATTGACAAATTAATTACATTGGTAATAGGTCAGCTTAAATCCCTCGCACATGCCTTTAGTACACGTGTGTTTATGCTATCATGTCCAACTACATTGCTGTTTTTAAGCTATAAAATAATAGTAGCTATTTCCATTTCATTGGTTGGGGTTAGGAATATAAATTTTTATTGAATGGAATGTTAATTTTATCGGAATTTAAATTGTCCTATTCTAGGTTCGTCATGTCTATAAAATAGTTATTAAACAATTCACATATTACATTAGGATTACTATATTTTACGTCATTTATACTTATCATGTCAACATCATTATATTCTTTATCATTATTTAAATTATCATTGATAATATTCCATGTCGCTTTACATTTTTTGGAAGCGCTATTTATAACTCTTTGGTTTTGCGATTTTTGAGGAATATAAATGCACAGTTTGAATATTTTATTGTATTTTTTGTATGCTTATTTTTAAATATTCTAGAAATTTTATTGCTTCTTGTATATTAGATATATAGACGCCGCTTATTTTTGCATGCAAGTCTAATGCCTTTACTAAGCCATTTCTGGTATCTGAATTTATTACAGATCTTAACAACTGCTTTAAACATGCTACACAACAACAAACAACTTACAAGCTTTATTGGAAAACAGAGTTTATTAAACAGATCAATCACGTTATGCAATTCGGTGAAAGCTTCTGCAAAAAATAGAGCAGACATACAGTTTCTAAACTTGATCAAGTTTTCTTCACTGAAGTCAGTTCTCTGTATAGCATACCCTATTTTAATCAACTTTATTTTAAATTATATAATTTAGACTGTTTCATGGTCAGATAGGCAAACAAGATGTGTATCTGATTTGGCCCTATACACGTTACTGGCGATCTGGTCAAGACATGTCCTTCCACGAGTTGCAGTACTTATGTGCATTTTTAAGTTAAAGTTATTTAGAATAGCATTTAAGAGTGAGAATAGTTGCTCTTTATTCTACTATAATACATAACATGCAGGGCACCTCATGAACTTTCCACTAAACTTACCCTGACTCAAAAACCGTTCACGTAAATAAATACCGCAGATGCAAAGCGTGCCCAGAAGTTTAAAACACTTCCAATACGTAGCCAATCTCTGTCGCTAAATACACAATTGTTTGCGGAGTTTACATGCAGTATAAGCTTTTACTAGATAACACTTTTGTTGTGTCGATATTTGTCTTCACATTTTGTGGCTAAGTTCGCAAAAGTATAATAAACTCTAAATATTAAAACTAAACTAATCTTTTGAAATAAAGTCTGTTATATATTAGGTACATGACTTACAAGCTGAACTAGCATCGACCTATCTTCGCTTCTCAACTTCATCGACCTATATGGCTAGCCCACAGCCATATAGGTCGATGAAGCAATAAGAAAGAAAGAAAAAAGAAAGCGAGAGAAAGAAACCGATTAGGAAAAGAGGTACTAGAGTGGCAGCCTTCTACCAACAAGAGGAGTGTAGAACGGCTCCCTACTAGATGGAGCTACGAACTGTTAGAAGACGTAGGAGGATGATGCACGCTGGTGGCTCAGGACCTTTCTTTGTGGCTTATGTGTGAGAGGGTTATTTTCAGCAGTGGATTTGTGAAATGGTATGGCTGCAATGGTGTACTGTTGATGATGTGTATGTAAGTACGATCGGGGGGTATGTAATTATTGTCGGACCGTATGTAAATAAGTTGCCCCATACATTGTCTCGAAGTAGCCGAGTTTAGTCAATACTACTTCTTATTTGCTCGACAGAGGCCCCATCCATTATAAAGACTTCGGAATGCTGCTGTCTGGCAAATACTAGAATCTTCCAATCGCCTTATATAAATGGTGGATCACTGATGAACTTGTGTGAACGTTTTTTTACGTGGTAGAGCCATAGCGTATTAGAAAAATAGCTGTAGCACGACTTGGATGGTTCTACCGTGGAAGGACCACGCTCTCACAGAATACCAGCGTAAAATAGCAGCGTAATGCTGCCGTGTTTCGTATGGTGAGTGTAGAGAACCGGAGACCCCTTTTACTGAAAACGAGGCATTCCGTCTTAGTCCTCACCGATGACAACGCATCTGCATTTTCAATAGTAATCAAGGATAAATGTAAATGTCTATAGGTCACAGCATCCACTTGACACTAGATGGACAGTGTGCTCGTTTGTCACCCGCATCCATACAAAAATAGCTGAACAATATGCACGAAGAGCAGTCAAATAGTGAATCAAGAGTGCGACACGTCTGGTCTCCAAGCGTGGACGATAACACCAAATATTCTGTACTGTATAAGTGGTCCAGTTCCAGCAGGAGATTGTGATGGGCTAATAAAAAGGAGATGCTTACATAACTTGATTAAATGTAATCTCTAACCGAACATTTATACAGGGTATTTTTTCAAAGAGTAGCCAAATATTAAACTTAAATTAAAATATTATATAAATAATTATATACCGTTATAACAGTTTTTGAAAATACGAGTAAATAAATCTTCCACTTTTATTTGAAACTATCCCAAATTGAATGTGATTTATGGTCAACAACGTTGTTGCCTACCGATCGACTCTTACAAATGTGTGCGTTCGCAGTAAAATCAGTTAAAATAACGCATTACCACGCATTTTGAAATTAAAAGATAAAAGGGACAGAATGTTTGATTTTTTTAATTAATTTTTCTTCACCATTTTCTTATACTACTTATTCTGAACTTTCTCTGCAATTTGGCAAGTAATTGCAAAATAACTCTGTATAGAAAATGTATCTAATATTAAATTCAATTCGCCGTAAGGCTTTTTATTAAATGTTTTATACTTCGGAGGTTACAGTTACAGCCTATAAGTCCACTGTTGAACGTACTTCATAGACTGTATCATAAGGTGATATTTGCCACATTTAGCCACGCTTGGCAAGCGGGTTTTCAACCAGTTTTTTTATTTGTTTTTAGAAAAACACGGCTGCCCATCCGATTTGTTTCCCTCTGTCGCCTCTTACGACACCAATGTGATGATATGGGGTATTGATATTCTTATGCACGCCACACACGGTTAGTTCCACTGATCATTCCAACTAATCATTTCAAAATAGAACTGTTGACATTTTTTAAGATATTGAATTTTCGATAAATCGATAATTATAAATATATCAATATCGTAGTCTTATATATAAGTTTATTTACCGATATATCGAAAATCTAATATTTTAAAAAATATCATCAGTTTTAGCTTGAACTGATCATTTGGAATGATCGGTTGAACTGACCGTGCGACCATTACACCACTGCTACACGGTAATATACTTCGGGAATTATACTTTACAAATTTGAATTTTAAATAATATCATAATTGGTAAGTTTTCTTAATTCTGCTGTATAATGTCTTAGCACCAACTACAGAACGTGAAATTATTTTATTTTTTCTAGTCATTTGAAGTCGCCTTTTATTTCTTTATTAAAAGTTACAACAAAATTAGGAACAAGCTAATGTTAAGATCTGCTTAAGCAATGCAGGATGATTTTAAACGCAGATCTAAAGAAATTGTAAAATCAGCCTCGTAAATTATTAAATTACATTGACGTTACTAACGAATTCCACCACCGCTTACGCTACAAACAATTAAGGTTCACCAATCACATGAATTAAAGAGCCAATCGAATCAGTAAATGAAATTTGCTTGAGCGTTTCGCTGAATTCTTACCCTTGACATAAAATTACTAGAAGTGACAATTGTAAATATTGTGAGGTGAAATGTGCACCCTTTCTTAGATTGTCAACCTGCATGCGGAACACCCTGCTAACTGGTTGACGTGGCTATGTCGAACGACTTAAGAAGGAAATCTATTCAAAAAATGCCGTACTTTTTAAGTAGTAGAACCAGGCTCCAGACATGTTATGGTTGTAGTAGGAATAGTTCAGTTCGAACGGGGTAGAATCACACTCGCAGAGAATACCAGCGTAAAATTACAGATTAGTGCTGCTGAGTTTCGTATGGTGAGTGTAGATATCTGGATACCCTTTTTAGTGGAAACGGGACACTCCATATTAGTTCTCAGGGGTGGCAGCGCATCTGCATTTTCATTCATAATCGAGGATGAATGTAGATGTCTATGACCACAGCATCTACTTACCATAAGGTGTACTGTGTGCTCCTTTGTCACCCTTATTCTATAAAAAAAACCTACATTGATATGGTATCCACTCTCTACCTCGTCGGTCTAGTGTTTATAAGCCAGACTGCTGGTCATGTGGTTCCGGTTTTAAAACTAGAATCTGGAGTAAAAATGAGTGGGAATACAGAACAGCATTTTCACATACACTGGTGCGCTATGAATTGTCACAGATGGCAATTCTCCGTTGAGACTGACCACCGCGATCGAAATTTTGTCTGGAGGACATTGTGACCGTAATAATATCTTGCATTACATTCTGAAAACAATTATTAAAGGTGAGAAAAAATTACATTAACAATTTAACAATTCTGTCAGAATCTTACAATGAGGAGTAGACCATCTACAATTTTTGTAAATCACTTTACTTTTCATTAAGTAATAGTTAATGATGAGATATCCGTTTCTTAAAGTAATTTAGCTACCCTGTTTTCATATTTTTTTAATTGGGTATTCACCATGAAAGATTCACCAAGAAAGGAATTCACTCGTTCTTCTAATATATTCGCCGTCAGAGCTGGGGCTGCTACCCCTGTTCGGCCGTTAAATAACTCATCTACGTGCGCTGTGAACGGTTGTAGGTGAACATCCTTACGTAAGTATAAAAGGTAATGTAAAAAGGCCTACAGGGCCGCGGGCTGTAAAAAGGGGTCCGATGAAGCTGTAAACGCCAAAAAGACTAACAGCACTAAGATCATTTACAAACCAGTTTTAGGAGAAACAGAAATAATCCTTTCATTCCTGCCCATTGGAATGAAATAAAATTTAATGAAATAAATCGATATTGAAACGCAATTGTGAGTTATTTATATATTTTCTTGGATTGATAATTACTGCAGATGCATGACATATCCAGTCTGTCTGTTAGGTCGTCGATAGATTAGCGCTCCTTCGTTATACTGCAGACAAAGTATACAAATTTAAATTAGAGTCTGAGTCAACATACTCTGATTCTAGTCTGTTCCGTTTAGATTTATATATTTAATAATCAATGAATGAACAGTCGAAGAGTTAATATTTGTACTTAATAATTTATATAAAAACATTCAGAAATTAATTTAATAAAATTTTCAGCTACAAAATACACTGGTAATGAACAGTGACCAAATGTTTCTAAGGTATAAATGAAATTAATGTCATTCATTCATTCATAACAGCCCTTAAAAGGTCAACTGCTCAACATAGACCTTCCTCATAGCATGACTCCTTCCTTCCGTCATAGCATTTGCCATAGAGCAGTCGAACTGGCAATCAAACTTTTTAATAAATTACATAAATTGTACCTTTGCCTTTTAATTAATGGGCTTAAATCAAATGTTTAACTGTTTGTGAATGCAATTGATAACAACAATGTTGTTTTGATTGTATTTAAAAGAATATGTAGAGATTCTTAAAAAGAAACATTTTACTGTATATCAGTACCATTCCGCATTCCAAATATGTTTCAAGTTGTGAGTATATTTCATTTGTCGGGCAAATATTAAGCATATGATTCATTTTCAATATTTAATTTCATTTTTTTGGTACACGATATGAGACATTCGACTAGTTTTTAATTTACAGTAATTTTAACAAATATTTAATTAATGATTTCTTATATTTACACGAACACTACACATTGAAATAATACTCGTTTTTACGGATTTTATCGCGTATATTTAACTTTTTAAATACCCGACGTTTCGAGAGCTTTACAGGACTCATGGTCACTGGTGGGACTGTAGTCCCACCCGTGACCATGAGTAACATACATGAGTTACATATACGCGATAAAATCCGTAAAAACTAGTATTATTTCAGCTCATTCTTTTTTAATTAATATGGACTAATGGTTCTACAAACATTCTTCCTTATGAAACTTTCGTTCAAAGTTACCAAACACAATACAGCAACTCAAAGAACTCTCAAAAACTCTCTTTACACGGTTTTACTAATTTTGGAAAAGCGTACTTGTATACGGTTTGTGTTTTGCTGCAAAAATATATACGTAACTAGTATAATAAAAGTTTGTTGCAGAAATCCCACGAAACTTAATGCAAATGGTCAAACCCATAGTCATTTCTCAAAAATGTCATATTTGTGTCGTTTTTCTAGGTTTGTCGTCTTTGTTGCTATCAAAATGAAGATGATTAATTTTTGGATATTATTTTTACTAGTTGTAAATCTCAACCGAGAAAAGAACAACGTTCTTACGTATAATGACAACAAGATGCTGCTGTGTTTCGTATGGAGAGTGACGAGCAAGACAGGGATTAAGACGGAAGAGGAAAAGTAAAAGTGCAGAGCTTACATTACCTGAAGATATCTCGTGTAGAGGCGAAACACTTGTCGTATTATAGCCGATGGTGTGTCTTTCCTAGAGTAGTGGTGTTGGGAGTAGTGCTGCTGGGATTAGTGGACGGGATTAGTGCAAGCAATTGAGGGAGGACGGGTGCTTTTCATAGTTTGATTCTGTTAAAAATCATTCCATCCATGTTCTATGTATGAAAATGAACCTTAATTTTGATTTTAAATCCGCTATAATATATTGTGATAAGTGTAGGTATGTATGGACAACAGTATCAATTTACCATGAGGTAGACTTATGCTTTTTTGTTATTTTTAATTTTATAAAATACTTAATGCAACTTGCATTACGATGACAGTTATTTTTTCTATAAAATGTTAAAAATTAATCTTATACCTTTAAACGAGCAATTCTTATATATATAATCGGAATCTCGGAAGCGGCTCCAACGATTTTCATACAATTTAGTGTCCAGGGAGATTTAGGGGCAATAAATCGATCTAGCTAGGATTCGTATTTAGAAAATGTCTTTTTGTCCGTGTTTTTAGGCAATGCAAAACTGTTACAATATAAGAAGGTAAATTTTGCCGCTGTATTAATAATCGTAATAGCTTAAGTGGATATCGGGCCGCGGCAAAAGCGTAGTGCCCCAGTTCGCGTCCGGTTTTCGGTCCGACTTTTTCCCTCTTTTTTCAAGTTCTCTTCTTTTTTGAGAAAATCAATTATTTCGAACCTTTTTTAGTATTTATTAAAAATACGAAAATTTAAACTAAACTAATTGCACTCATGATTTTTTATTCAAGTTCAACCAGTTCTGTTTTTTCTATTATATCAATAAGATCAAAAAATATTATTCATGTTTGTATCTACATATAATTTCCAAAATACACGATTTCCAAAAAAAATGCCGAGGAAAGCTTGGTCACCCAGGTACTAGTACATAATATCCATTACATTCCATTACAGTCTATAAATATCCACTGCTGAATATAGGCCGACCTCATAGATTGCCACATGGGAGCATTTAGCCACAGTCGCCACGCCCGGCGAGCAGATTGGCAGCCGCAGTTTTTTATCATTTTGAGTTGTTATCAAGAAGATACTGCTACCCATCTCCCGTTTCATTTTTCTTCTATCGCCTCTTACCACACCCTCGGGAGATATTACTACACCGCCACTAGACAGTTCAGTACGTAATATGTTAAATGCGTAACGTGCTTGGTATAAGGCTACTTAACTATTTTTATAGTCATTCATTAAAGTTTCGCAAAACGTTACGAGCCATTATGCTACATAACAATTTTCACATTCATTCATCTTTTCATTTAATAAAATTGCGTAAAGCGTAACAAACCATTAGGCTACTTAGCAATAATTTTCGTATTTTCGTCATCATTCATTCCTAGATTGCGTAATGTGTAACGAGTAATTAAACAATTAACAATTTTCATATTATCAATTGACAATCATTACGTCTAGATTGTGTAATTGTTAGTTAAAAGTGCTTTTATTTAATATCTATTTTAATATATTACTCAATTAATAATACGTTTTCTTTAGTTCAGTTTCATTTTAACATCCAAGGTCAGCTGTATAAATTTTTATTACAGAAAAACTTGTCTATTGAACTTACACAAGATTATACACAAATAAACTTTAATAGTTCCTTTTTTAATTATTTGCGTATAGTCTGCATTACACAAAGGCCAAGTTAATTTACATAAAAAAGAAGTAGTTACTATTATCTTGTTTTATTATGTTACGTCGTCAGTTGCTTTAAATAAGTATATAATAATAGGCAATAATTTTCCCCGTAGCTTGGTTGATTAGCTAAAAACCCTTAATAGGTAAAAGAGTGATACTTTTATTCACGGCAGTGCCTCTGCAAGAGTATTATTGCTGCAGCATCAAGCGATTGGCTTAAACGGGGAAGTGCCGCGCTTTCACGTAATACCAGCGTAAAATAACAGCGCAACGGTGCTGTGTTTTATTGAGAGAATGATACTTCAGTGCTAAACGAAAATACATTATGGACTATCTTTCTTGTAAACTTCTTCGTTTTCGTCGGCCCATAAAAGTTCACTGTCAAAATTCCAATGGAATAAGAACCGTTTCCAACTTGGTCTTCTTTTGTCATAGGGAGCATTTTACCTTAGTAATATATATTAGACGTGGTCCTTCACTGCTGGCCGTATGAGGACGCTCAAAGTCGCTCAGCGAGCTATGGAGAGGGCTATGCCCGGAGTTTCTCTGCGTGATAAACTTAGAAATGAGGATATCCGCAGTAGAACCAGAGTGACCGACATAGCCCAACGGA
>DWHP01005235.1:0-12052 GCA_018247895.1 Parnassius honrathi
CCCTAAAACCCTCTCAGAAATGAGAGGAGGCCTGTGCCCAGCAGTGGGACGTATATAGGCTGTAACTTTTTTACTTTTTACAAAAATATCCATACAAAATTATAATATTCATAACATTCAAACGCAATGAAACCATTACATCAGAACATACAGTAAAAAAGTTTCTTTAAAGTAAAACGTCTCGATTCCATGCACGTCAAATTGCATAACGGTTCCAGGATGTGGTAAGTACAACGGCAAACAACATCAATATACTCTTAGTGGAGGAGAATCGAGTGTGCCACCTAGTGCGCACTCGATTCACAGAGGATTTATTGCACTCGAGAAACCTTGTTACTTGTTAATATAAGAGAATAAAAAAATATACTAAATACATAGCTAAAGTTCTTATTTTACGACTAAAAATCTGTCTAGACAAGAACCACCCTCTTAGTTATTTTTTGATACAAAATAGAATTATAATTACTGCTCTAGAGGCATAATATCACTTTAGGTTCAGAAGTGAACCTTACAGCGGTCACATACATGTTTAGGTTAAATATATGTTTTCACAATTAGTAAAGTTTTAATCATCATCATTATCGTTACTGATATTAGTGATCACAATCAACATTCTTCATGCTTCAACTAGATATCATTGATTCACAAGTCCAGTGCTGAACATAGGCCTCCCCCAAGGAATGCCACAAAGCACGGTCCTGAGCCACTTGCATTGATCGACTACCTTACTAGGTTGTCACTCCATCAAGTGGGGGTCATATACTTCACCTACCGGTACGAGGCTGCCACTTGAGAACCTTTTTCCCCAACGGTTGTCGGTTCTTCGAGCTATATGGCGAGTTCATTGCCACTTCAGCTTACTAATCCGATGGGCTATGTCGGGCACTCTGGTTCTATTGCGAATATCCTCATTTCTAAGTTTATCACGCAGAGAAGCATAGCCCTCTCCATATTAATTTTGTTGAATCTCATCATAAACAATCAGTCAACAATACTAAATTATTCATTTAAAACAAATAATACGGTTTGAAAGATTTTATCTCTAAAAGACATTTATTTAACACGTGTAGGTTTTTTGTAGAATCATGTAAACTTATGCGTTGGATGTCATTTTACATGCAGATGACGCATATTTAAGTTAGTGTTTACATATCAACAAAGCATTTAAGCACGTTACCACTGCCACATATTTTACTCAATGAAATCATTAATCAGTCAAGAACTTGGCATCGGAGCTGTGTTTTCGAAGAAAGTGTTCCAGTAACTATAATCCTCACACGACGAGATGTTTGCCAAGACTTAAACCCATTTATTCACTTGGCAGTGAATGTTAACACGTCGGTCATAATTGCCAAGCGGTACAGCGCACTTCACAGAATATTTTTCCGATCGCAATACGTGTCGTCATAAATTTGTAATTACATGTGCGTACCGATCTGCATTTGTAATTATATGTGCCATTCTCTGTTCGATGCAGTGCATTGTTATACGAGGTCAATATCTGGGGCAGGCTTTACATATCAATGAAGGAACATACCAATGTCATGTAACCTAGATATGTATTATGTATTTATATACATATATATGTTTATATATTATTAAGGTAATGGTAATTCTTTACTACCATAACTGTAGATCGTTAATGAAGTAATTAATGTTTTGTATTAAGAACTAAGTGATTACATCTATAATTAAGATTATATTTTACTATCTGTTGGTGAGTAACTCCGTTCATATGAATAATTGTTAATAGAAAAGTTAGATTTTATAGCTTCGTATAGATGGCGGTATAATCATCACTTTGTATATTGCTTGTTTTAGCTTTTTGAATTCACAACCGGATCCTGCTTTTAATATAATAAGCGTAGGGCCGATATCATCTCGCAATTGTAATGACTATGACCAGTCCATGGGACATGAGTAAGGCATGTTTGATATTCGTTAGTTGGCATCATGCACTGAAGTGTTTGTATCTCAGATAATAAGCATGTGCCAGACGTATAATATTAACTAGACCAGCAACGTAGAGCTACGTCAAAAGTCGAACGAGACGTCAAACATGTGCTAACGGAAATCCTCCTTCCAAAATGCGATGTCTCCTTCCAGAAGTAGACTTTTTTGACTTAAGAGAAAGTATGTTTAAAAAGACGGAAATTAATTGTTCAAGAAATTTTGCATACAAATGTATGCCAAAAAAATAAAAATCCAGTCTTCATATTTTATACGTCATGGTAAGTGACTACTGCTGCCCATAAACACCAACAAGCATTTTCAAGCAAACAAATCACGATACATTGTCATTCCTAAACACTAAGATGGAATGTCTCATAGCCTCTTGTTATATATATTTTTTAAACGTTACCCTATCACACTACAAATTTCTTGTCTGCGCTATCTTTTACATCCATATATTTTGCACGGATCAAAACATTACTAGTAGACCCTATAGATACTATAGAACCTGTGGCCTGCAGTGCCACAACTAAACAAGTAGCCGTATTAATTAATTATTATCACCACCGTCATCAAATACAACCTATATCAAGTCCATTATCACGTAGATACACTGCATAGAATTTTCCATAGCACTCCGAGTGACCTTGAGGTTACAGGTTCAGCAAGCAGCGAAAGACCAAACCTCAGAGCCATATGTTATTAACGGCAGTGTGCACTGATTGTACTTAGAGTGTACAGTTTTGAGATATACCCGTCCCTGATGAGATGTGCTGGCATCTCCCGAACACTGCCCAGTTGATTGATCTCTCGGTTAATAATAGAATTGCCAAGTCGAAAAATTCGTTCTAGGTTCGTTACTTTTTTTTAAGACATTCGTCAACAACTTTAAGCAAAGTGCTCCCAACAAAGACCGACGTATTGTATATTATTTTGTATGATTATATGTGTGATGTGGACGTTACACATAACATTTCCCTTACTTTTTCATTTTAAGACCAATAAGTTGGAGGACATTATTAAGGTCATTAAGTATAGTGATGAGGTCTTGCAGCGATTCTTTGTATATAAAATAAATTGTGAGCATGTTAGTTTACGACGCTTACATTTTATAACGCGTACCTATCTACAAAAATACTTGTGACAAAATTTTATTTACAATATTTGATTGGACACAAAGGTAAAATAAGACAGTAACCATTAGGATATTTTGCTGCATATTGGATAAGGAGAATGAATATGAATTAAGTTATTGATTCTCATTAAATTTTAGTAAAAACTTTATAAGACTTATCTTTATACAAAATAATGTAAGTAATAATGTTGGCGAAAATATGAATAAAACGATATCTTGTTATATAACATGTAAATAAAAATCAAGACCGACTTCGCTGCAAAGTAATGCTATAAACTACTTCTTTATTCAAAAAGTTTATAAAATATCACAGCTACCTTTGACGACACCCACGTGAGCGTACGGGAGGCCTGCTATTTAGGTGCTCTTATGTCAAGGTAAAAATGTTTGTTAAGAAATTTAAAATGAATGTGAAATGGATATAGATAGCGCTGCTAAATGTGTTAGTTTATAGTTTAATAAAATCATAAAATTGTTGATGATTTTAAAGATAACGGTGGATTTTATCAGTGTGTATTTTTGTTATACGTTATGGGTTGATGGTATCCTACTACCGAACTAAATGACGAGTAATTTTTCTAAAATTACTCGTCATTTAGTAGTTAAATTGTTGGAATGCCTTGTTGAATTTTAAAATTATTCTATTTTAAAGTTATTGCTTTAGAAATTTAAATATGTTTCGCCATAAAACGATATCGTTACAGAGTATCTAAAGTCCACTACTAAACACGGGCTTTCCCCATAGATTACATAGAGTGGTCATAAAGTGGCACGCTTGGTAAGCGGGTTGGCAACCGCAGTTTTTTTATTACTTTGGTTGTTATTAGGGAGACGGTGCTGTCAACATTATGGTTTATTTCCCTCTGTCACTTTTGACGACAACCATGATACATTAAGGGATAGTGAATATTTTTACACCGCCATTACAAGGCCAGCATCTTCCTGATCTTGTGATCCCTTGGGGTGTCCCAATAATAATAAAAGAAACCACTGTGATACGCGCCTGCTAAGCGTGGCAAATATGGAAAATTTACCAACCATGCGGTTATCTATAGACTTTTGATGAGCTGTAATTAATGTATAAATAAAATAAGTTTTATGTAAAGATAATAATTACAACACTTTCAAAAAAAATGTGCTTGATTATTGTATTTTGATTTTGTATCGCAATGGCCAAGTTTGTTTGGCTACAACTTAATGAAGAATACGACACGAACTTTCACTCTTTCTCTAATTGTTATTCTTGCTTAAAATATTACAAATACTTTTTGCGATTTTGGATATTTATCCGTAATTATACATTTTATTATGTTCTACATATGTGAAATTCCCCCACAATTTAATAGAAAATTGTAGCAACCTAAAGAGGGTAATGTTAGAAAAAGATAGGAATATCTCATTTCATTCTATGTATTCGGTAATTGAATATACATGGTGTTTATTTTATAACGGAAACTTTTACATCCCCCAAAACCAATATAATAACGGAACATAAACAAATTGTGAAGTTTCCTCCACTTGACCATACCCAGCGGAAAGGTTTGAGAAGAAAATTAAAAAAGTTAGCTCAAACAAGGGTGCATTTAATGTCTTTTGGACGCTTTGTTTTGTTATGAAATGTCATTATTTCATATTATCACGTCATATGTGGTAAGGGCACAAAAATTAAAAAGCATAGTAGTTGCTTTTTAATTAAAAAAATTTAAAAAGCAATTACTAGACAATGTAATGTTTTGGGAGCTAAGCATAAGATGCATATATATTAACTTGTTAAGGTGTGTATGTAACTCGTCACGAATGCATTGAGATACAGAGTGATCAAAGTAAAAAGAAGAAGGAATGGGCCGGTTATGGAAAAACCTATGGAAGAAAAAGGTTCTTGCGACGTAGCCTCGTACTAGTTAACAGAATGCATTATGGCTCAACGTCGTAGGCCATGGATTCCAATCTAGTCTTTTAGAGAGGTATATATTCTGTAGTGAATTGTAAAAGGCTATTATGAAGATGGCAATAATTAAATAGAACTCAATCAAGATATTGATTCATGTTACAGAACATGAAATTTATCATGTAACGGAATATGAAATTTATCATCACGGGTTTAAACCCGACATTCGACTACTGATTAATGAGTAATTATTAAAATAATCACGTCTTGCTTTTGAGTTACAAACTAATGCAGTTATAAACTTTCAATAATTGTTATTCTAGTTCACAATATAAGCAAGGAAATTTTGAAATATATACCACTACTATGTGGGCTTATGAAAACACGGCAAAAGGGTGAGTTGACAATATGTCACTGCGTTCGAGGATAAGAATGCGAAAAATGATCGCCTTGACCCCTGTTAGGGTTCAGAAGTTTAAATTATTTTATTTATAGTTTTTCAGGATTATATAATTTTTCTTCTTATTAAAAAAAAGCTACACTGAGATTTTCTTCTGTATCATGTATTGGCAGTTTACTTACATAAATTTAACAAGAACAAACATCCAGACCCGGAACAATTATTCGTAGGCCATACAAATACTTGTTCCGTGCGGGATTTGAACCCGTGGCCCATAGCACTGCAACTCATTGCTAAGCCACTGCGCTACGGAGCCGTCAAAATGAAAGAACGAATGACAACATAATACGGGTATTTAACGTGTATTTGTTATTTCATCATCACGCCGAAGTCATGACAGCCCGCCACAAGTCCACTGCTGAACATAGGTCTCCCCCTAGAAATGCCACAAAGCACTGTCCGGAGACATCTCCATCCATGGACTTCCTGCATCTCTTACCAAACCGTCCACCTAGTGCGGAGTTGCTCTGCACTTCGTTTACCGTTTATAGCTTACTAGCTATAAGTTTTTAAAACGTTTTCTTTTTTGTTTTTGTGTGATTTAATGTAATTGATGCAGTTTATATGTTGTGATTATAATATTATCCTAATGAATTATGATGAGGCATGACCTCCTCTTTAAAAGAAGTTTTCGGACGCTAATGTGAATAAAATTCAAATTCTTCACACACCCATAGGAAACAGTCTTTTTATTTTGACATTAAATGATAAACATAACATTACTATTGTGTTCTGGAGAAAATCAAATAAGGAAACAATCAATAATGGTACTTAAACCATAATCATAGGATTCATAACAAGAAAAATATAAAGGAAATTGTTTGTGTAGATCATTATATCTGCGTGAAACGTTAGAACGAGTACCACAAAGCAATAATGTATCATTATATTATTAACTTATCTTCTCACCCTTGACAATAACAATGGCTGTTGAAATATTTGATAGTAATATTCGTGACCAAAAGCTTTTCTGAGTTTTAGTGCTATTCGACATGCAACGTTTTAATTCAATTCTTCGAGTGACAACAGGTGGGGTGGCGGGTCAAGAGTTGATGTTTAAAACAAGGGAATTGTGATGTGATTTAGTAAATTTCGCCTCATAAATTCGTGATTTCGATTTTATATTCAAATCATGTTTAGATTTACGTAGGTTTCTAATTTTTAAACTTGTTACTTAAACCGTTATATCGCCGCCTAGATTTAGAATTTTATAAAAATAGCCTTAACTGTATAACAGATTTAAATAAAAAATGTATATTTGGAGTACTAGTACCTGTTACCACCCCTGATGACTAAGATGGAATGCCTCGTTTCCGGTAAAAAAGGGTCTCCGGTTCTCTACACTCACCATGTGAAACACAGCAGCTTTAAGTTGCTATTTTACTCTGGTATTCTGTGAGAGCGTGGTCCTATCCCGGTCGAGCTGACACATTCACGCTACTATCATAATATAGCTGCAGCGTGGCTATATTACGTATGAAATATAAAAACATATATTAAAATCGTTTGCCTTTTGTGCAGTGGATGAATAGGGATAACGATGCGGCGATAGTGGCAGCTTAATACACCGCCACATGCTTTCCCGTGTGCATGGTAGAAGGCGCTATGAGAAAGATCAAAAAGAGGTCATGGCTTCTGATATAGCGATATACTAATCATGTGTACCAGATGTAAAATATTCAAGCCTGCGACGTTTAAGCGTTAAGGGCGTGAAACATCTTCTACTACGAAAAATATTTTTTTAATTATTCATTTGTAAAAGTTACAAAAGAATTTTCCTCTTTACCTAGAGGTACCTGGAGCTATTGTTATTTGTAGGCCATATAAAGACTTGTTCCCATAAGGGATAAGAACCAGTGGCTTCGCAGTGCCACACCACAGAATAAATAATTGTACGCCACAGTTAACTGGAGTGCTACCGAGCCCCTCACCAGGCAGGGAAATTAAGTAAAATCAATCCCATTGGAAGAGGCCCATTTCTGTCGTTTTAATGCTACGCGTCGACAAAAAGGACAAAGAACCAGGCTTTTAATAACATTTATACTTGTGATTTTTTAATTTGATTTCTTTTATTAAAGTGCGAAGAAAAGCACACGATCCACCTGGCCGTAGGTGATTAATATGGTACGTTTATTACACTTACATTTATTATCGATTCATAATAAAAATGCAGTTGCATTGTGATCCAGAGGACTAAGATGGAAAGTCTCGTTACTAGTAAATAGGATCTCCGGTTCTCAAGACTCACGATACTCACGATACGAACACAACAGAATTAAATTACTATTTTACGCGGATATTAAGTGAGAGAGTGGTACTTCCCCGGTCGAGCCGACTCATTCATATTGCTAAATATGCAGCAATTTGAAATAAAAACTCAAATTAACACTTACTTTAAAAATTATGACACAAGTATTCTATTATTTTCAAAAAAACCACTCAATAATGCTATTCTGTAATTCCGCTTGCAAAAGGGTTGCCAAGTTTTTAATTGAAGTCTGCTGACAATATACAAGATAACCTAAGCGCACGTGTTTTTACAGTAACACAGCCAATTTGAAAAAGGTGATGTGACCACACATCCTTTTTATAATGCGATATCTATAAAAGTTGTAAATTGACGTTACGTTAAAAACCCCTTCTCATTTTTCGAATTGCGACCCGAGGATAATCCTACGCAATAAGTACATTAAATGCACTTTATGGGGAGTGGGCAGTTATGAAAAATT
This sequence comes from Parnassius honrathi, assembly GCA_018247895.1. Classification (NCBI taxonomy): domain Eukaryota; kingdom Metazoa; phylum Arthropoda; class Insecta; order Lepidoptera; family Papilionidae; genus Parnassius; species Parnassius honrathi. The sequence goes on from DWHP01005235.1 coordinate 8,166, forward strand.
TAATACACCCACTTTGAAAAGTTTCAAAGGAACTCGTCAAATAAACCTCTTAGTGAATGGTCGGAGATATGACGAAATTTGCATAAGGAGGCAGAACGACCAAGTCTCAGGGTAGAAGATCGTGTCTCGCATCTAAATAACGTCTTATATTTGCAAATATTGACTCATCTGCCCGCACCCTTTCAAAGGGTTTCTAGTTTAGTAAGTGCCAAATCGCGTAACACGAGCCAATGAGGCTATGATTTTTCGTAAGAAATCTGTTTTATTTTGCGTTATCTACTATTTTAATCAAATTAATTAAATGTGTAATTTAGCTACCGGTTAAACAACACTGTGCATATATTTTTGGAATAAGCTAGGAGTTTTTTTCAAAGAGTTGACGTAACTGAAAGGCGGACGGTAATTAGAATTTACCGCAGACCGACATTTAAAATGCATGGTTTCTATTGATTCAAACTTGTTCTAATAACGTCTTTAGTCGCTATTTTTAAAATACTAAATTTATAAACTGCTTTTCTTGTTTGTGAATGCTGATTTACTCGTAGTCACATTTATTTATTTATTTTCACTTTTTCCTTGCAAAATACTTTCCCGTATCGTGTTGACAAACATATAAAATAGAAACATTTATTTATAGACTATCAAATAGTTGTTACGGACTACGGATTCGGACCCGAGGCTTTTAGTACCACAGCGAAGCGCTTAAACACTAACTACCTAGCGATCAGTATTAACAACTAAATTATTTTTTGCTCTCATTTTGATCATCATAATATGAAATAGAAGAAATAAATATAAGATAATAATAATAACTTGCGAATAACCATATCATGTAGAATATAATATCCATATTCACAATAAGTCTTCTAGATCTTACATTATCTAATAAATCTTAGACCAAACACTAAGAGTAGGTAAATGCTGTAGTAAAGGTGTGGCCTTTTGGCTACACTAAACCCGCGAACATGCATACAATCTCGGTTATACGCCACACTCGGTTACTGTTAAAGACGTTTGCAGCGTTTTTATTAGACATTAAAAATATATATGAAACTGTTAAGGCAATACAACAACAGATGTGACAGGGTGAAAAAGTTTTAAAATATTGGAATAAATGGAGATGATAAGTAAAATTGTTCTTCTTTCTCAAAATTCACTTTAAAACGGCTAGACGTAGGTTGCTTCATATGATAAAATTTACTGTGGATTACTAATTTCGTTGTATAAAAATGCAAGTAATTCAGAAATATCAGGTGAGGATGTAACATATCCAATATAATATAAAACAGAATCGGGCAAATTGATGCTGAGTTATAGTTTCCGCATGCAAATGAAGTCCACAATGTAGGCACTGAAAATGCAGCTGCGACCAAAAATGTTCCCGAGTCTGTCATTACACCTTTATCAACAGTATAGACCCCGGGCAAAACGTGACAGAGTTATTGGTCAGTTCTTTCCGAATAAATCAATTAAGAAAATTCATGTTATAAGAAGCAATAAAACTTCATTCGGAAGAGCATTAAAAATTTCTAAAGACGGTCAAAATACAAAAACTATATACTTTTCGATTTGAATTATGATAATGAACCGTTTTTATAAATATGCGGCGTACTGTGCCAGTACAGCCTGTTCATCATGCACGCCACAGGTTCCGCTCCGATTCACGCTCGGACAGAGCGGGCACTTACGCCAAACTCTCAGTATAAAAACCGTCATATTTTGTTTACATAGGACTCAATTACGTGTTACGATTTAAGTAAGTAAGAACTAATACAATTTCAAAATGAAATAGTATGAAGAAAGCGTCGGGTGAAGTGTGGCATACCAAGTGGCATACAAACGTTTGCCACACAGGAGACAATAATGCTATATTGTGTGGATTTTACGCACGCTTAAAAATTCACTCCGCGGTACAACACAATCGGGAAAATTTCCTCAAATATGGACTCCGCCTGGACTAAAGCCTATGACCCGTTATTAAGCATCCACGTACTCTAAACAGTACAACGAGTGAAGAAAGGTTCTCGAGTGGCAGCCTCGTACCGGTAGGCGTAGTGTAGTGCGACCCCCCACTAGATGGAGTGACGACCTGGTAAGACATGCAGGAAGTCGATGGATGCAGGTGGCTCAGGACCGTGCTTTGTGGCATTACTTGGGGGAAGCCTATGGTCAGCAGTGGACTTGTGAAGGGCTGTAATGATGATGACTAAAATTCGTTTGCAAAGACATATGAAAATACACACCAGTGAAAAACAATTTTCATGTAATATCTGTGAATATATATGTATTACTAAAATTCGTCCGCAAACATGAAAATACATACCGGTGAAAAAATTTTTCGTGTAATATCTGTGAATTTAGATGTAATAAAAAAGGTTATTTGCAAACACATATGAAAATACACACTGGTGAAAAAAATTTTTCGTGTAATATCTGTGAATTTAAATCTATTACAAAAAGTCATTTGCAAATACATATGAAAATACACACCAGTGAAAAACCTTTTTCATGTAATATGTGTGAATATAGATGTATTATTAAAATTCGTTTGCAAACACATGAAAATACTCCTTCGTGTAATATCTGTGAATTTAGATGTAATACAAAAGGTTGTTTGCAAACACATACGAAAATACACACTGGTGAAAAACCTTTTTCGTGTAATATGTGTGAATTTAGATGTAATATAAAAAGCAATCTGCAAAAGCATATGAAAATACGTGCTGGAGTAAAACTGATTTCGTGAGCTATCTGGTAAAGTATATACAATATTATGTAAACGTGTTTTATATAAATATAAAAGTGTACCAGATAAAAGTCTATTTTTTGTATATTTTTTATGTAATTATAGAATGAGTATAAAAAAATCCGTGTCTTATGTGCTAATTTAAACTGCATTTGTTTGGAATAAGTTAGTTAAGGCTTTTATAGTTGACTCGTATCAAGTCGTTAGTGCCACTTGGCATTTTCTTAGAGCAAACTAATATTTTGGAGTAAAATCTTTTGATAGAACATAAATACCCACAATATAAGTAAAAACTACATATATATTGTAGGTTCATCTATGTGGTTTGTGTTAGTTAAAACAAACCTTAAATACAGCTTTTTCGCATCCAACGTCATTTCGATGTTTGTTCGTGTATCATAATAAGGCAATCGTTAATAATAAGATTAAATCTTTCCAGCGTATTTATAACAAAACATCTTCATATCCTAAATGCGCTGTTTCCTTTTTTCTAATTATCGTTCACTGTCTTAAATAAGAGGTCTGAATTTGGTCAAATTTCCCTGCTTTCACCTCATTGGTTCATAGCAGTGGCTCAAAGTATTTTTGCTATAATTATTTTTTTTTAAGTGGCAAGTCTTTAATTAGACAAAAATAAAAAAAAACATTTTAACTACCTTATTTTAAAAGTAATAATTATTGCATCGATCTACAAAATAATGAATTTGGAAACAATAATTGCATGGAATATTCCGTGGTAGCCGCTGACCGACCGTTGCGTTCAGAAGTCTATTTTGGCCAAGTTTGTGCGATTCCTCTCGCTCTCTTTATCAAACCTTGGTTGCGCGTTGTTACAAATTGAAAGTTGCTCTACTTTATTATTTGTTGCATATTAAATTTCATTCAGGTGTTATAAACTTATAAATCACTGTGTATTTGTTTTATAAACATTTGATTTAGATGTAGATAATAAACTTAAAAAAAAGTCTTGAACGAGAAAAAGAAAATTGAAATCAAACGTTCAAGTTATGAAAAAAATAGAATTAAAAAGTAAGTTGTTTTTGTGCACTTGGTTGAATATTAGAACATACATACATAAACACTCACGCCTGTCACCCAGAGGGGTAGGCAGAGACTACAGACTTCCATTTGGCACGATCCT
>DWHP01005236.1:0-12052 GCA_018247895.1 Parnassius honrathi
GTATGTATGTTCGGATTCAATTTTCGCCTCGTGTATCTCGAGAGCAAAGAGTGATATTGACACGGGACCAGTTTCATTTAACGCATAATTTTGTAACTTATACCTCATAAAATTTTGAGCAAAATCGGTCAAATCGTTTTTTGTGCCGGCTGAAAAATTGTATAAAATATTAAAACTTTAATATTTTTTTATTCTTTCTACTGGGAAGTTAGTCGTGTGTGCCCTTCGAGTCGCACCTAGACCGCTTTTTTAATTTTACTACTTGTCTATTCGTTAATTTGTATCAAGACTTCCCTAACCAATCGATATTATAGATACACATGTGGCGCGGGGGCTTTTACTGTGGGTTGTTGCCAAAGTAAAGTAATACTTCTCCAACAATGCGCTAACACTTATTTTCTGACTAAGAGCTCGTGAACGAAAATATCGCTGTCGTACATGTTCTAACACCAAGCGGCACTGAACGCATTGTATATAGATAACCAGTACTATTATTCAAGCATTCTATCTTAGTCCTGAGAGGTAAAAACGCATCTCTAGCCTTGCGTATTTCCAGCGTCTGTACAACCTACCTGCAACCAACGTGGTTGCAGGAACTTACCCCTAGGTGGACTGTTAATTCATATGTGCCATCTATCCATATCACTTCTGAACATAGACCTCCCATATTGATTGTCTCTTAGGAGCGATCTTCATAAAGTTACCACGCTTGTCAGACAGGTTGGTAACCGCAGTTTATTTTTACTTTTCGTTGTTATCAGCAAGATGCTGATGCCCGACTCCTCTTTCATTCGCCTAAACAAAGGACAATATGGGGTTGTGTACATTCTTACACAGCCGCTACATGATACATTTATTATTTACGTATGTTTAATTTGTTTTAATGTAGCTGTTTTTGTTACGCTGATAATTAAGGTTTCCTTTCCGCCAAACTCAGACTAACAAAGAAAGTGCACGAAGACCCACGCTGTAGCTATATTATGGTTGTAGCACGAATGGCTCGACCGGGGAAGGACCACCCTCTCACAGAATACCAGCGTAAAATAGCAGCTTAATACTGCTGTGTTTCGTATGATGAGTGTAGAGATCCGGAGCACATTTTTAACTGGAAACGAGGCATTCCATTTTAGTCCTCAGGGGTGACAACGCATCTGTGTTTTGATTCTTAATCGAGGATAAATGTCTATGGGCCGCAGCATCTACTTACCCTCAACTGGAGTGTGTTCTCATCCGTCACCCTTATTCTATAAGACAATAAAGATAGAATTAAGTACTTAATAGAATCAGGCGTTACTTTTCGGAAATTAAATTCAAATCAAATCCTGGTATAGTTAAATTTAAATTTTAAACTTCAAGATTTAAATTCTGGTATAGCGGTGTTGGGTAGTGGTGCTGAGATAAGTGGAGATAGACATAGCGCATGCATTTGAGGGAGGGCTGGAGGTGCTCTGCAAACTAGGTAGTACACATAATTTTATTTTATTGGGCGAATCTCAGCTAACTAATTTTTAACATCTATAATAGAATTAAGTACGTAAATTTCCAGCGAAGCAAAAACAATACTCAACTTATTGTAAGAACACGCAATTACGCACACAGCATACGCCCCTAAAATTATTTGCAACCACTAACCACAACATATGAATATTGTAGTCTCTTTCTTTGTTAATTTTAACTACGAACATGAAGAAAGTTAGAAGGCGTTAACGATTCATATCCAATTTTGTTTTATATTATAACTACAATACTTTTATAATATTTTATATAAAATGTAATACAATAGAATAAAATATCTCTATTTCAGGCATTAAGGACATTGGCCCATAGCAATGTGTACATTAACCTATTATTATTAAAAAAAAAACGTAAACATAACTTTACATAACAAACTTTTCTTTGGTTCTTTAATATATCGTCGATATCTACTATGTGTTTATCTAAATAACTAAAATAAATTAATAACATTAAGCTTGATGTGTCGTTAAACTTGGCCTTTAGCATCTCAGACCGTAGTGTTGCCTAAAATTCAGTCTTGAAGTGCTCATAAAATGTATTATCTAACTTTATTTAGAATTTAAAAAGTTCAAGGCATTTTTAATAAAAATATGCCGTTGAAGTTCGAGAGTAGAAACGTATACAACGAAAATATAAAGCCGTGTTATCACGTTTGGACTGAATTATGTAAAACGTATTCCGTGCAAATATATAGGAGGATTTTTAATTAAACTTTTCTTTGTGCATGCTTTCTCGTAATGACTCCGTAAAAATTTGGACAAAATGTCAAAACGCGTGATAAGCTTCTCATAATGTGATATACAGCCCGTCACGTTCTGTCTATACTGATAACAGCTACGTGTGCTTTTTTGTAGAATATGATATTAAATGAGCAAACAGTCCACCTGATGGAAAGTGGTTGCTGTGGCACATAGACTACATTTAGTCTCAGTTATTAATTAAACGTACGTGCGTACGAATGCTTCGTTTTCAGTAAAAAGGGTCTTCACTTCTCTTAACTCACCGTACAAAACACAGCAGCATTATGCTGCCAGGTATTCTGAGAGCATGGTCCTGCCCAGCCACCGTATTATAGCTGCAGCGTGACTTTACTACATACAATATATTATGCTTGTTATAGACTGTTTATAAACCCATGTGATTAAAGTCGGTAACATTTTTATGACTGCCATCCCTCTTGATTAGGGAGAGGGATGGGGATGAGGGAAATTGCGAATTTAATTACATGTGTCAACTGTGGTCCAATATGTTTTCATCGGCCAATTAGATAAAGTTGTACTACTTCCTTTAAAAAGTACGTTATCTAAATAAAGACTAAGAGATTAAAGCACTTGGTTATTTGTAATGCGGGTTTATGGTTCACGATTCCGAAGCAAAGCCAATATATATTTATGTAATCATAAATTGGGGGTTTTGCGTCTGTCTGTTAAATTGTGAGCATAACAGTGAGTAGAAGCTTTTCCGAGTGGCATTCTTGTGCCGGTGAGCGAAGTGTAGGGCAGTCCCCATAATGAATTGATGACCAGGCAAGGTATGCAGGAAGTTGATGAAGGCAGATGGCTCAGAAGGGTATTTTACAGCATTCTTTGGGCGAGGCGTATATTTAACAAAGGACTTGTGATGAACTGTAATGATAATGATGATGAAGTCTTACATATAGACCAGGGGTAGAGGTAAGTTTACAAGTGAATGCCGCTATGTTAGCGCGGAAGTCGCAATGTCTAATAGTTCTGATGAAACGAACTGCTGAGGTACGCTAAAAGTCAAATACTGAAGGTAGTGCGTATAAGAGGGCATATTTAAGCAAAGTAGAATTAAGCCATGTGGAGCCGTTTAGTGTGGGACTCCTCCCCTTATTTGATTTCCCATACCATCTAAAAAAACCGAGTAACCCGGGTTCGATCCCCACTGGCACCAATGAAATTGTTAATTTCAATTTTAAGTGCTGATATACTACGTGCTCGGCACGGTGAAGGAAAACATCGTGAGGAAACCTGCATATCTGAGAAAGTAAAGTTCTCCAACACGCATTGGGGCAGCGCAGCGGACACTTCCTTGCCCTAGAACCTTCCCAGAAATGGGATAAAGATGTCTATCGGCCACAGAATACATTTACCTTCAGCTGAACTGTGTACTCGTTTATCACGCTTATCCTTTAAAGAAAGGGTTTGTAAGCAGTGTTTACCCCATTTTCGAGATGGGTAACAGTTTAAAAGTAGCCGTACCCTCTAAATGAAAGCGCGTTTGGTTGAAAACCTACTTCAATTAAATGTCACACTTAGAACTTTTACTTTACTTAACTTTATCTCATTCACTTATAACTTTACTTATCTTTATTCATTAACTCTATCTCATTATTTCTAAAAGCCCACTTTTGAATTATCGTACGTGAGATGTGACCGCGTTTAATTTCAACATACGATTTTAGCACACTGCAGTCTCTAGAGCTCTCCTCTCGTCGTTATTGCGTCGCTGTATTTAACAATACTCTGCGAATTGCTGCATACGTAATTATAGTTGTATTTATTCGCTCAATGTTTGAATTAAATCGTCAAGTTTAATATGAGCGAACGGATTAGTAAGTTGAAGCATCGATGGCCATTTACAGTTCGAAAAATCTGACGGTCGATGAGAAAGAGAAGTTAACCACAACCTCGTGTCGGTAAGCGAAGTTTAGGGATCCTACTACGACTTTTGGTAAGACACATAGAAAGTTATTAGATTAGGAAGTTATTGGATGCGGTTGGTTCAGTACCACTTCTTTGTGGCATTCCAGTGTTCAACAGTAAACTCGTGAATGGCTGTAGTAATGATGATGATGAGGATGTATAAATAATTAATAATTTTTACATTGTAATTTGATTAAATGTAATAGCTTATAAAATGTCTCAATTTGACGTGCCTTCCGGCATAGGCCTCATCCAGCCATTTCTATTGGACTCTGTCCAATGAGGTCAATGATGATGACTATGTGGTAAATTAAAGTGTTTCATTTCAAATGGGCTCCCTTAAAAAATTGTCTTAAAACAGTCAGTTAACGAACTTTGATAAATGACATCACCAAAACATTATTCATACGTTGTGATTGATGTCACATCTAGCCAGTTTTCGTGCTCAAGATCTGTGTTTGCTCAGTTGGTGTTATTAATTTATTAAATATCTGAGTTATTCAAGACTACTTACTTTTTATTTTATATTAGCAATCCACTCCGGCTTCGCGCGAGTAGTATCTGGATTCTACAACAGCGCCGCTGTCTGATAAACAGTATTGCAACACATAAAATACGAACAAACAAATATTATTTTTTATATATTAGACAAATATTCAACACAGATATTGTACGCTCAATATTAATACCTACATTTTGTTTTTAGTTTCTTTGTAAGTGCATTAATGTTAACTTTTAATGAGAAATAAAGTTCTTATTTTTTTCAAATTGGCAGAATCAACTTAGCGTTCGTGGTTAGCCGTGTTTAATATTATACTTAATATTATACTTACTTACTTATATGTATGTGTGTATGTATGTATATATAATGTATATTTTATATATGTATTTAATTTTATGTATATATATTTACATTATGTTTATATATGTATATATTTATACGCTTATATATGTATGAGTTTATATATATTGTACATACTTCTTATTACACCTACCTCTTTTATCTCTGCACTACTCTAAGGTAGACTGGTAGATAATGCCTCCGGCATTAAGTCCGCCTATATACATCTGTGTATATGAAGTTAAATAAATAAATAAATAAGTATATAACATAACCCCTCTACAAAAAAATTTTACGTGTCAGGTGTAAATTTAAAAAAAACTAGCACGTTTGCCTCGTTGTATTATAAGAGTTAATACCCGTCAATTAATAGATATAATTTGAATAATCAAGCAAATTGGATGTTATTCAAATGACTGTTCATTTAACTTACAAAAGTCACGTTAGTTTTATACAATGACTAGCTGAGCCCTGTGGTTTTGCCAGCTTTAAATTTAAACTTGTTTTAGTACTTAAATGTACCTACCCACAACCTGAACCAACATTACTCAACACGTTATCTTTTAAGACTAACACAACCTGAATGCATTGCATGCCCTCGTGATTTAGCATGGACTAAGGATCAACGGACTATCAGAATGGAGAAGATTTTAAGTGAGACTTGACGATGTCGACTGTAGTTACTGGTCCCAATTACCTTTTACAGAAAACGAGATATTCCAACTTATTCCTCTGGAATAGGAACGTATCCACGTTATGATTCCTAATGGGCGATATATGTAGCAGTGACGAGCCTCCATAGAAGCCCAGAAGTCGAGCTTGCTCTATCAAACTCAATCAATAATATCAACTAATAAAATAACTCGTAAACTGTTTCAAACTATTGCAAATTTCTCTGCGCTACTTTTTTCTGGGCAGGGCACTACCTCGTAGCATATAATATGTAACGTTAACACTTGGCGGTTTGCTTTAAATTCGAAATACACTGGACTGTCAAAATTAATTAAAGCAAGGAGTTGGTTTTGTCGTAACAGTTTAGTTGAGTAATTATAATGAATTGAAATTGTTGATGAGAGTACCAGAATTAATTAGAAATAGATTGACCAAAGAAGGCCACTGGCACTTTTCGGTCCCAATCAATGATTCGAAAGCAGTAAGCATTGATTCTTACTGTCAATAAGTCAACAGGCCGTGTCCAGATGGTGGAACATGGAAGTTGGTCATATCAATCTAACAAGAGTGTGGCTCCCGATGGGGGCAAAAGGTAGTTGACAGTATCTGTTGAATAATAGGCCGTGTCCGTGGAGGCAAACGGTAGTTGGCTGCACTGAAGCAGGCTGTGTCTCAAGCGGGACAAGCGATAGATGGCTATATCAATCAAACAATAGGCCGTGTCGCAACGGAGGCAAACGATAATTGACGAGAATGAAATCAATGGACCTTGACCTACAGTGTTCTTTAAAGCGATTAAAGTATGTATAATTAAGTGAAACAACCATTGTAATAATATTTAATTAGCTACAATAATTAATTCACAAATAATTTTGATGAGTATCTAAAGGGGAATTTTCGTGAATATTCATATATACAAAAGGACTATACATAATTAAGTAGTTTTTTCCCCCGTGTTGTTAGTAAGTAACAAACACCAAACAATGATTTTATTTACTGCAATTTTACTGTCTACAATTTTAATATGACCTCATATGCCATCTTGATGTAATTTAAAAATTAAATAAAATTAATTTTTAAATTACATCAAGATGGCGTATGAGGTCATTAGGATTACCTTATAGCCTACCTTATATCTTATTACATTAACAGGATCAGGTTATTAAGACCAACAACTATCGACGAATGGCCCCATCGACATCTGTAAGCTTGTCGCCATCCCAGTGAATCACTTAGTTATTTCATCTCCGATTGTTTGGCTCTTTTTAACTTTGAGTACTTGCACAGAAACAATTTAGAAGCCAGGATTCTGCACCAAAACTTGCTCTGAAATACCGTATCGTGGATTGGAAACTGCCTTATAATAATAAGATGCTGAAAGTTTTTGCGTGGCTACCAACTGGTTGGGCTTTTAATTATTTATATATTTATTCAGCCCAACCAGATGAGAATACTTTATTAATACCCCGAAAATAGGCGTAGGAAAGTGATGACCCCATCGTCCCATGACGTAAGAGTTAGGTGACAAAACTACTACGTCGCTGCAGTCAGTCAGCACCTGGCCAAGAGGTTTGAGTGCCGTGCCTCAGCAGAACAGAGGGAACTATGTCCCGTTTGTGCTTACGGCCGTACAACGAAACGGTGCCGGGCCCGGGGCTCCCGTTAATTGACACCCATAAATGGATGATAGATAATAAAACAGAGGGGGGTCGCCAGGGCGCATCTGGAGTTGTCGCTGGACGCAACAGCATGCTGGCCGCCAGCCGAGCGTGAAGTCCTGCACGAAGTCTAGCAGCCCCCGCATCCATCATCCCCACCAGATGGTTTGATGTCGGCAGGGTACTCCCGGACTTGGCAAGCGGCATCCGCCGCTGGTGGAGTACGGCGCATGCGTTGGACAAATAATATGAACGCAAACGCATTGCGGGTGTACTATAGGGCGAAAGAGAGAAACTGCAGCGATAGTGCTCGGATGCATTGCTTTTTTTCTGAGCTGGAGCCATCTATTTCCGCCTCAGAACAACACCTAGAAGACCAAGTTCGGTACAACATGCACTCAAAAATATTTGATGATGCTGAACTCAAACGACTACGGCGTGAGGCTATTCCCTTTCCGAATGAATCGGCTATAGCTGGGGATGCGGCTACTCAGGCCACACGTGGAAGCCGCCATGGATATACCAGTTGTGGTTCATTCAGACGATGATGAAATATTCCCCCACGTACTAAAGGAAATGAGAAGCAAGTTGGAAGTGGCAATTTCGGACACGCGCAGTACACATTTCGAAAATTGATTGGGACTTTCCGGCATACCCTTAGCAAGCGAAATCGGGTTGTCGTAAGGGCTCTTAACGCAATGCTGGTGACCTATTCGGAAGCCAGCCGGAACTTTCGTGAGACGAACTCAATTCCAAACCTTGAACCATTAGCTTTGGCGCCAAACTTCCCATTGCTGGATGCGCTACTAGACAAAGTAGCGCCATCCCAGCCTGGAGAAAAATAATCGAGGACCAAGTCGCAAAGGCGAGGGCCCTTATCGGCGGACTAACTAGCTGCAGGTCGAATTATAATAGACTGAGGGTTGTGCCCACCATTATAATGGCGTTTGCTGGGACAAATATCGGTTTGTCTCAGCTGGACATCACGCAGAAACTAATTAAGCGCAAGTCATCTAACCTGAAGCAAAAATTCGCTGTTGGGGGAAGCGTATTCGACTATTTACTGAGTGGTCAAGGGGGCTCAACCAAATCGTCTCTTCCAGAGTGATCAGAAGAGGTTTTTTAAATCATTGGAGCGACCAATGGTATATGGAACGGGCCCAATACCGGATCAGGTCGACAGTGTGCCAGTCTGGCTTGGCCTGTGGTCTGAGCCCGTAATCTACAGCGAGGGGCCTTGGATGGAAGTAGGTGTAATCTAGGGTGGGAGTATTACGCCCATGGACCCCGTCATCATCATCACATGTCTACCCATCACATACAAGACACTGACATCCATTTTGAGCGAGAGAATTAGTCGTCATCTGGACTTAAATCAGGTGATGTCACGCACTTCAAATGGATGTCGGGGCGGTGGTCGTGGAACCGAGGAATCACTCCTCATCGACGTGGTCATTAGCAAAGTGGTAAAAATGAACCGTCGGAACTTCTGCGCCGCCTGGATAGACTACAGAAATGCATTCGACTCAGTGACCCGTACATGGCTAAAGAGAGTCCTCGAGCAGTATACCCTATAGGGTCAACAGTACAATTAGAAACTTCCTCGAACTAGAGCTAGTGTATGGGGCATTGGAGTACGTATCCTTTGTCATCTGGGCTAGTCAGAGTATCACCAACTTATGAAACTGATGCTACTAGGGCTCCATTAGTTGGTGATGCTATAATTACTAATTTAATGTGTTTGTGTTCAGACATCAAGTTTTTACTGCAAACATGTCAGTCAGTTATGCGCCGGGAAATTTAATTGGTAGCAAAGGTTTTGTCTAACACTTCTTGCCTAGCACGCGTTACGAAGGTTGGCGTACACACTAAGTTTAGCTTACCAGACGATTGGAGATGAGAAATTCATCGATTCGATGGTAGGATCAGAGTTTTCCCCGGGAAGATAGGCTGAGCAAATAATTACTCTGGCCCCTGTGCATCCCTCGAGATTTATGAAGGCCAGGTCATCGTTGCAGTACTCCGAAGCAGTTAAAAGTTCGATGTTTTTATTGTAAATTAAACAAGGTCTAGGTCTATTGTTTTAATATTGACTAATATCTTTCCGGCAGCCAACAATCACAGAATTTGACCGTTGGCCACCCAAGGCTCTTGTATGAGCGCGAGAACGATATTGTCCTCTGCAAAGCAAACCTCCACCACGGTAGGAGCACCTGCAGCATGGTGAAGATTTGCCTGGAGGACCCTGGTGTTACCCTTGCAGTTAGCCATTTGTAGGCATGGGGGAGGGCAGGATTCGTTTTCGCCTGCTGAGAACGAAGACGTCTTTTACTGGCGCTCTTGACCGCTTTATTTTTCGCTTTACCGCTCTCACCTCCCTTTTCCTTATCTCTGACTGACACCGGCGGGGGCCCTCGGACTGAGGCGACACCAGCGACTCGAGTCTCAGTCACTCGCGCTGATGAAGTTCCAGTCCCATTCCAAAAGGTGAAGGGCTGGGGGATTGGAGTTGGGGCGGTTCAAGCTCCATTACCGCGTCAGAGCCTCCATTGTCTTTAAAAGTTATCATTTTAAAGCCAGGGACGACTCTGCCACCTGCCACTCGAGCCTCCACCAAAAGGTCGCCCAGGGAAAAAGTTAATAGGAACCCATTCTTCTCGTCCCTACTGTGGAGGATTTTCCAGAGCTCCGTATGGAACCACATTTTGTGCCCCCAACAGCACATAGGTGATACCCAGCTAAGGTTTAGGCAGTTCACCCTCGGGTATTATCGAGAGTTCCGCCTCCGACCAGGGTTTCAGTTTTCTAACTTCACCCATAATCCAGTCCTGGCTTAATTTATTCAGGCACGTAACCAAAATCCAACCACCTATTTGATCCCACTTCCGATTGCGCCCAACAAGCGGTCTTAGCGATAGCCCGCTGGACCAGCCGCATCTGCTCCACGCTTATAGGATTCGAATTGTGAATTCCTACATGCACGGAGACAGCTACGGCCCTGAAGCTGAGCTTCTTCTCCCCGTTGCCATCACAGATTTCCTGGGCTGGGCTTTGGGGACTCCTTCTCAGAGCCACTGCGTGCGGTTTTTCGCCTTCGGAACCGGGGGAGGTTTGGGTGAAGGAATCTCGTCCAAGAGCTTCTGACAGAGAGAGAAGGTTTCTTTGGCTCCCATCTCAGCTGCTATCATTCTCCTGTACCATTTCAGTGCTGCCTCCTTATTTATTAGCGTCCTTTTTTTTGTCCTTTCTCTGATCCGTTCCTGATTGTGGCTCAGGTGCAGACGTGCAGGCGTGCACTTCACGGCTTGTCTCAGGTTGAGGCGTTGTGTTGCAGGGTATTGGTGAGGCTAAAGAGCTTCTTCCAGACCTACCGACAGTTCCATTAAAGGAGAATTGAGTTTTTCAAAACGTCGATTTTCATCCAATTTGGTCCCACGATTAGCTTGGGAAATATGCGGTCATCCCCGGCAGAGCACCGCATGCCGAGGGAAAAATACTACCCAAATCGCCCTCTCGGGTAAGCACCATTTGCGACTGGACTCTGAACCACACCCTAGGTGTGAAGCCTATTGGGTTAGGATAGGAAAAAAGGGGATGGGATAAAAGAAAAGAAAAAGAAGATCGTCTGAGTGTTTCCGTTCTGTCTGTTTCCTATTGAACTAGACCAAATTACAGGTGGCAACCACGTGAAGGTAGAACTCCTCTGACTTGTTCTGGGGATCAACACGACCTGTGCTCTCCCTCAGACTCATTCGCCAAGCTGCTCACCGGACAGGAGAGCAGAGTAGGTGTTAATCTAGCCCTACTGATAATGTCAAAATATGAGAATTAGGAGTAGATTAACCCCCGCCTCCCGAACAATTTACATCATAGTTTGAAAAGGCTCACCAAACTCATACATTAGTATACATGTCGCATCTTTTGAAAATTCATACAAAATGACAGTAATGTAGCTTACTCCGTATTACAATGACGGTTACTTGGTTTCAAAACGGTTTTAAATAACCTGGAATTTAATACTTTTAGGTAATTAGGTATCTTATTGCATAAACTACTTTTGTTATAGTTTCTTATCCTAGGATTATCGTCTAGTACAAGCCCATATGAATCTCAGCCGCTACTGAGAATTACATCATCATTTACCGTTATAAACAACGTTTTGTGTAGTGGTAACAAGCAAAGGTTTTTTTTAAATAACGGTTGTAATAACGGTTCATTCGGTTTTAGTGCACATATCACTCTAATTCCGTTTTATCGCGCGACAAGTGCTTTATTTTAATTAGTGCTGTTGCCCCACATTACAACACCATAGTGCAGTAATGATACTGCGTATGCATAGTAGGACGTGACAGCGGTTTTTGTTTGTTATTATTTATTTGTTTAAGT
The DNA here is from genome assembly GCA_018247895.1 of Parnassius honrathi. Taxonomy (NCBI): domain Eukaryota; kingdom Metazoa; phylum Arthropoda; class Insecta; order Lepidoptera; family Papilionidae; genus Parnassius; species Parnassius honrathi. Next base: position 11,742 of record DWHP01005236.1, read on the forward strand.
GAATATACGAATTTATTTATTTTGATGGAAACATCGTTTACGTGTGGTTTTCAATTTATATCGTCATTTACAATTAAACTAGCTAGCTAGCTGGCTAGCTGCTTTTATTTTTGGTATGTTAAGTTTATGATTATGTATATTAAAATTATATTAAATTGTATATGTAAAGATTTTTCTTAATTAATTTTAAATTACGTTAATTAATAGAATCAGGCGTTACTTTGAGGAAATTCGTTATAATAAAGATATTAAAATTTAATTCGCAACCCTCCGCTAAATTATATAAAATGATGTGTCTTACCTGGATTGAA
>DWHP01005237.1:0-12052 GCA_018247895.1 Parnassius honrathi
AAAGACGGTGTACAGTGAGTTCTTAGCTGACGTCACCAAGGTAGGCGGGCAACCCGAAGTCTCTGCACCGCTCCAAAGAGCGCCCTCACTTCCGAGTGCTGAACTCCAGTTTCACTTCAATTAGCACCAAACTAGAGTCTAATTGTAACGCCACCCATTCCAATTCACAAAGTTTAGAGTTCAATCGAATAAGCGAATTCACTTCGTACTATATAAAATGCTACGTAATTTACACCTCAATATCAAAGCCAGCACAAAAGTTCCTTAACTCACTAAAAATAACACGATCGAGTATTCTAGACTATAATACTATAGCGCTTCCGTGCGATATCAAGCCTCCGCATAGAAAACTAGTCGACACAATTAACAGCAAATGAAGTTAAATTAATCACGTGAATTCGAACAAACGCCTAGTCACATATCTTAATAGACTAACACTACATCGGCCGATCTTTCGAAATTTTAATTTCGCGACGCGACGTAACAAAGCCTGCTGCGTCAGCCGACTACGAACCACAGGTGCTCTCAAAGTGAACTTCAAGCGAACTGTCAATCCAGACTCGATGCAGCGCGCCGGCGCAAGCGGTTCCCTCCCCGCGCCCAGCTATCAACCGGTTCCCCGCTCAAATCTGGCGCAAACAAACCCTCGTCCCGGACATAAGGATTTATGTCCACGAGCAAATTGCCAAGCGCGATAAGGTCGCGACGGCACGTTGCAAAATACTGGCCCAGAGTGGGGAATCCGGAGAGTCGGATTTCCACTGGATGCCTTTCTTGGACATCGCAGTACCTAACTAAGTCCTATCGTTGGACAGAAATTCGGCGTCTTCTTTCAAATCTATCCGTGCACCTACAATTCGTTCCGCAATCCGACAGGATCAGGTCCGGCAACCGCGACCCGATACGAAGCGGCCCAGCGTGGCCACAACGGCTTCAGTGCTGAGGTCACTCACAAGTTTCAAATAAACACAAAGGCACACGAAACACACAGGTAGACCTTATGTTAACGCGCGTTACGAAGATCGGAGGACTTGACGACGAAGGGGCCAGCAAAGTCTGTTCCGATTCCAACCAATGGTCGGGTGGCGAGTCACTCATCGTCAGCAGCGATATGGTGGCCTTAAATTTATCACAGGGTATGCACTCCAAAAAATGTTGCTCCGAGTAGTGCGTCGGCCAGCCAAATCCAAACTCCCGCTGCAATAGCCGAAAAGCGTTACACCCAGCTTGGGCACTCTAAACATGATGATGACCGAACAAAGGCGTCATCCTTAGGGAACAGTAACGGGCGTCGAACCCCGTACTGCAATTAAGAACCTTTCAAATGTCCTCCAACGCGCAGCATCAAAGCACTGTTTTCCCTTGTCCAAATTTTTTCTTTTCCAAACAACGTACAACCACATTGCATCACGCGTACAATATATCAAATATAATTAAATTAAATCAAAACAATGCTATTCAAATTATAAAAAACGAGCGTGATGTACAAATGCAAGCTTCTACATATTATGTTAGAAGTTATCAAAACAGTGCAAACTATAAGTTTCAAACCACAAAGCACGTACAGCAAAAGACATAACAATGTATATTTTATTTACTTCTAACTTTCAACTTAGCTATATAGCTCAAATGCTCATTATACAATACATTATGCAAATGCCCGGACATGATGTAATAGGTCTTTCTTACGCTACCACTAAATAACGAACAATAAGACCTCCCCGCATACTGAAAAACTGATTTAAGTGATGCCAAATCTATGATATTTTTTAACCAAACGAAAAAAAACTATTTTAACTATGGTTGTATGGATACATACATGAAATACTCATATAATATAATAATGTTTACTACACATTCTATAATGGAAATTTTGTAATAGAGTTCGAGAGCAAATTTTCAGTAATATTTCATTATTTGTATGCCTACACGTCGCCTGAATCACTTGATTGCTTTATCTTACCTTCCTTCTGTATTGGTAAAAGTCCCCTCCTCACCACTTATGAGGAAATGGACTGTAGATGGGCTGTAATAGTTATTACAAAGCCGTCGTGAACAAAGAAATATTATCTTTTCTTCTCTATCTCGGTCTTAAACGTTGTTATGGAAGGTGTAAGCATTCTATGTTATTGTGAATTTAATTCCCCAAGAATCCGACATAGACTGAAACAATTTTTCATTTTCGGCACTTGTCATTTTGGTATGTTTTTCTACCAAACTATTGTTGTACCAACCTATAAACTTGTCTGTTTTAACACGCTCCGTGACAGGTACTAAGCGAATTTCTGGATAGGTATATACCAATCTGTAATGGTTCCAATGCTCAACATAGAGTATGTATACATACATCACTCGTTCTGACAAACATCTGGGGAACGGCTAAGATATTCTCATGTTATAATATATATTTTTATTTGCGATGGTGCGATGGTCTGGTATTCAAAAAGTTAAATATACGCGATAAAATCCGTAAAAACTAGTATTATTTCAAAGTTGGGTACATTAATGGGTACATAGTGTAGACCCCATAATAGCGCTTATATAGGTATCTAATCAATTTATTTTGCACACGTTCTAGCATTGTACTATACCTATTTTTGTGTGGCGACCATATTACGGCGTTACACTCCAGATTACTTCTTACCAGTGTATTATACAGAGTAATGATTAAATTAATGTTAGTAAAACCGTGAACTGTGCGAACAATGAAGCCCAAGTTTCTACACGCTTTTTTGCAGCAATAGAGAATGTGTTCTCTAAATGATAATTCACTATTTAGCCGAACGCCTAGATCTTTAACTTCTTTAACTCTTACCGTTGGCGAATCACCGACTTCATATGTATATTCAATGTGCGTGCGCTTTCTGGTGAATGAAGTGGTAACACACTTGGAGGTGTTAAACTGTAAACAGCTATTTGAGCTCCATGCCAATACTCTATTTAAGTCCTGTTGTATCTCTTCACATTCTGATAATATTTCTACGACATGATACAACTTGAAGTCATCAGCAAAAAGAAGGTACGTAGATTCCTTAACTATCTCAGGCAAATTGTTAACCAGTGACACAAACTGAAGTGGCCCTAAATTACTGCCCAGCTTACTCCAGATTTTGTAATAAATGAGTCTAACGTATGGCCGGCATATTCCACATACTGCTTTCTACCAGTCATATAGCTGGCAAATAATTTTAGTAAATGTGGAGTGAAGCCAACTGCCGCTAACTTTTTTAACAAGACGTCGTTTATTATGAAAAATAATTAATATAATTTATAGAAAACAAAATTCTTAGAGCTTCTTCTTAATATAATAATATATAAAATATTACTTCCTACGCAATAAATCATTTTCGTCAATTCAAGATTTGTTAGGACCTAAACTAATACTAAGCGCTCAGCGTTATTTTCAGCAACTACGTGCTATTAAATAGAAGCGCGACTGGAATTTCCTATTGTAAAGAAATAACGTTAGGTAAACAAACTTTTATAGTGTTGCTAAGACTTGGCCTTTTGTGCCGACCAACAAAGCAGCAACATTGTCAAGTCTGTTAACCGGAAATAAATTTTAACGTCAACTCGTGCATGACTTCACGGCACGCTTTCAATGTTCGTACTGTTATAACCCTCTAAGCGATTTCGCAACAATGTTGTATCGCGGCCATTAAATTTTACGTAACTTACGTAGCTCAAGAAAACTTTGCATTTAGTACCTTAAGCTTAAGTTCATATTAAACAAGTTTGTGTTTTGATAGTTTTAGTTTCATTATCCGTCAGTCTTCTTGGATTAAAAGGGTGCATACATTATTTTTTTGTTCTAGTTCAGTTTTAGATCTGAGTCTTGCATCCAGATGACATATTTCGTAACAAACATACGAACGAGTTTTAAATGCGAAGTGCAACTAATTGGGTCATAAAATAAGACCAGTTTCACTGCAACTATATGATCGATTGTGATCACTGCTATAGCTATATTACCTGTTACTTGTTCTGGGCTTAGTAAGGTGGTACGTTTTGAATCATTTACGCAGTACATATACAGGCTATCCTGAACCGGGTGAAAAAGCAAGTCATGCTGGTTGTCCGAAAAATAAAAAATAAACTGAGTTGCATGTTTTAGGCATTTAAAAAAATGGAAAAATTTTACATTCTGTGATATTCTTTTCATTCTTGTTACCATAAATCTTTACTTTTTCCAACTATTTTTTTTTGTTGTGCTTCTCTAAACTGGTATCAAAATTTCAAAACCAGTTACACTAGCTTGCATAAAAATAGGATTTATTTTCTAAAAAATAATTCAAAATAAAAAATTGCCTAGATTTAACTGACTGTATTGAAACGAAACGTACTACGCGAGTTTGGCAAGTAGCGTCAAAAGTTGGAGCGTTAAGTAAGAATTCCAAAATGATATAACACTTGGTAAATTGTAGCTGTAATCGTAGACAATGTTTTTCTTCTCGTAAAAACCCAGATTTAACACATTCTTATTTGGTTAAAAATTATTCTAATGTACCCAAGGTTCTCCAAAGGGTCGTTAATTGTAGTTTGAAGTGATGCAGTCATTCTAAAGAAGTGTAAACGAAACAGGTATTGACGCTAGAGTGACTGAGACAGATAGAGGCACCTTATCAAGTGCAAGCGAGACAGGCACGGACGCAAAAGTGGCTGAGACGGAGCGAATCGCCTTACCAAGTGCGAACGAGACAGCAAGTGACGCCAGGTATTCGCTATTGTACTTACACATCACAAATCAGTTCGTTACGCTCCTCAGTTTACTGTGCTTGTTTTCGTATTCGTTTGTGTTGATTTCGTACTGACTACTTTTGGCTTCTCTTATAGACTTGTGATTGCTTGTGATTTGGATTCGGACTGTTTATTTCTCTTAACGAAGACATTCGCTTTCCTCTGGACTATCGTGTGACTGCGTGCGTAGTGCCAAGATATCTGCATATACCAATCGCGAATACGCTAATATGCACCTAATTTGTCGAGAATGCAGGTGTAATGCCAGTGTTGCTGCCAGACTTCACCGTGACAGATACCCAAAAGCTGCTCGTTACCCCGATCATCGAGTGTTTTTGAATGTGCATCGTTTACTCTTCTCAGAGGGCCGCCTCCCAAATCAAGTGTATAGTGGAGGAAGACCTGCCAACCCGATGGAGGACGATGTACTAGAAGCTGTCGAAGAAGACCCGAGTACTTCAGTATAGGCTATTGAACTAACCACCAGAGTGCCCAAAATTACAGCCCACCGTATCTTACAAAAACCACCACGTACAGCGAGTACAGACACTACAACCCAGGGACTACCTTAATCGGGTAAATTTCTCCCGGACGATATTGGAGAGGAACAGGGATGACCCGTTTTTCTTAACGAAAATTTTATGGTCTAATGAGTCAACCTTTAAAAAGAATGGCTACATGAACATGTATAACTTGCATGAATGGCATGTAGACTTAGAAAAGCCGGGCAACTTAAAGAAGGAAATTCGCGAGAGTGTAGTTGCGGGTCTGTACACACTGTACGAGATGATCCTTAAGTTTTCCGACTCACGCGTGCTACACATACTCGGATCCAGTAAGCGTAAGGCGAATGTCTCTAGAGAATCAGAAAGGCTCACCCAAAGATATGTCCGGTTCATGCATGAAACTCTGGGTCAGTATGCCACATTGAAAGACAGCATAGAGAATCTCCAGAAGGAAACTGAGTCAACAAGACTTATTGTCTCATACGATCTCTGTGAGGCAATTTTAGCAACGAAGAGAGAAATAACAAATTTTCGAAGCGAAACAAGCTTAGGCTCCAACTTGGCAAGTCAACTGCAGATTATCTCGGAAGAGGTAAAGTTACTACGAGACAATATGAGCTCATTTAGAAGATCACCGACTGTAACCCAAGATCAATGGAATTATCTCACAGAGGAACTCAAAGAGCTCCGGCGGCTTCATCATAGAGGAGATAGACACCAATAGAGAACGATCTGAATTACCTGCCAATATCGCAGCGAACGTAGATGATGCAAATGTTGCTGCCGAGAGATTGCAACAGGAAATCACGGACTCCAAACTTTTGTTAATATCAGAAATATCTGAGTTGAAACAAGAATTAAGCAGAATATCTCTAGAGATCCAGAGCCTATCCTCGTTTGCCTCGAGTTCCTCACTCCCTTCGGTACGGGCCAGCTTGGAAGAACTGAGGAGGGAAATGAAGGAGTTGAAAGACACTGCAGCGTACTCGACGTCACCTATCAGATTAGCGATAGAGGACCTTAGAAGCGATCTTAAGCATAAATCACAAGTCGAAGAGAGAGAGAGAGTCTAGAAGTGTACAATTTAAATTGGTGGAGGAAAATGGCACAGAATCAAATTAGCACTCACTAATGCCGAAACGTAAAAAGCTTCCACGTATGTTTTGAGAAGCGATAGCAAAGCCAAAGTTTCCAATTATATTGGAATCTATCGACCCCAGAAGTACAAACGATGACATCATGAAGCAAGTTAAGGATGGGATTGATGTAGTCGAATTGGGTATTGGCATCAACCACATTAAGGAAGCCAAGAACCAAAAGGTTCTAATCGGTTGCGAGTCTAAAGGAGATAGAAATATTCTCCAAGACGGACTCAAGCACACTGGCTACTTAACTGTGTACAAGCCAATCACCAAAATTCCGCTTTTGCGTCTTAGGGGAGTTATCTTCGACTTGAAAAATGGTAAGATCGAAGAAGCTATAATAAAACAGAACACCACACTTCTAAGCGATATTATGGCAGCACAAAAACAGGTGAAAGTTATCAGAAGACGAAGGGTCGCACAAGCTCCACGTGTAAAATTATCTTGGAAGTAAGCCCGCAGATCTGGGCAAGGCTACAGAATCAGAGAGTGAGATAGGATTTCAAATAATTCCAGCCACTGACCAATTACCGGTAATCCAGTGTTATCTATGCTTATACTACTTTCACTTAGCACGGGAATGTCAAGCACAAAAAGTAAACTGCGGTTACTGTGCCGAGGAACATGACACAAGAGAGTGCAATAATAGGAATAAGGCACCAAAATGTATAAATTGCAAACACCGGAAAGTTAATGACCAAAGTCGCGACCATCCTGCCTACAGTCCTGAGTGCTTAGAGTGAAGAAAATGAGACAGGGTTAGAGATAAGAGTAACTGAGTCGTTTTGCTAAAAACACCGACATTTCCCCGCAAGAGTCAACAAGTACGAAAGGAATATAGGAAGGGCATTTCCATTATTTTGGTACAGAAGACTTCTGTAAATGACGTAGACGTAGGGGTAAAAGTCACGTTACCTGCCAACATAAGGTAATACAGAGAATTTCTAGTGATGTTCAAATACCAGTCAAAGCCGTCATTGACGTCGATGCATCCATCCAAATTTTTATCAACCCTGTAACAATTACAGAGAACATCGTAGCATGTAAATTTAAGATTAAGGGCCTACATATTGTAATAATTAACGTTTACTTGGAAAGGAAACAACAGATTAAAGACGATGTGTGCAAAATTTCAACCTACGCAAACATCCTAAATGAAAATCATATCATGTTCGGAGGAGACATCAATGCGAAGAGCTTCTGGCGGGGTTGCAATGTGGAAGATAGGAGGGGAGTAGCTATATCAGAAGCGCTAGGCCAACTAGGCTTACACATATTAAATACAAGGAATACGACAACTTTTCTGTATACAGAGGAGAGAGAAATTACACCAGCATTGTTGACATCACTGCAAGCTCCAGTAATCTCTTGCGAAAATCTCCAACTGGAAAGTAAGCCCAGAATTTGTTACACTGTCTGTCCACAGAGCCTTAATATTTGACCTAAATTATTTAAGCACAGCGAATGAAAATACACAACAACAGTCTACACGTATTTACAATACTTCTAAAGCAGACTGATGCAAGTTTATTCACACCCTATGACAAGAACTAAATTACCACAATATCACCGTGGAAACCGTTTCTAGAATTATAGAATCAAATCTATTAGAGAACGTTGTGAGATTATACACTACATGTGTGAAAGAATCCTGTGAAAAGACGATCCCTAAACTGTCCAGAAAAGTACTTAAAAAGACACCGTGGTGGACTGAAGAGCTCAGCAGAAAGAAAAGAGTTGTAATTTAGAAAAGAAGGAAAATTAGATACGCAAACCAGAGAAGGAAAGAAATAGTAATAGAAGAATATGTTTAGCCAAAGCGGAATATAAATACCTCCTGACGGAAATAATGACAGCTAGCTGGAAAGAAATTTGGGCAAGGCAAGATAAAGAAAATATCTGGCAGGGCATTTACAGGATCATACGAAAATCAGCCAAGGCACCAGAAAACACCCTACTGAGAATGACGTCGCAAAGCTGAGTTTTAACTCCAGAGGAATCAGCAAAATTGTTGGCTAACACTTTCTACCCAACCGATGACATAACAACAAATGAACACGACCACACTGAGATGAGAAATATTTCTGTAGCCATCAGAAAAGACCTGTGTGATGAACTGCGCAAGGACAACATAATACCATTCACTATCACAGAAATAGAGAATGTATTTAACAGCATGAGTCCAAGGAAGTTCCCAGGAGAGGATGGGTTAACGGCGGATAAATGTGAGAAGTCATATGAAGCGGCACCGCAAGTACTTATAGCTATTTACGATAAATACCTATCCCTTGAATATTTCCCCCATACTTGGAAAGGCGCGGTAACCAAAATTATCCCAAAACCCAACAAAGAAAATTACACTCTTCCTAAATCTTATCGGCCTATCGGTTTTCTACCAGTCTATGGGAAATTTCTGAAAAAGATGTTCGTTAACTGAATGTCGTGGCAACTAGGACGAGAATATAAGATGAGCAACAGACAATATGGCTTTGTAGTACAAAGAGGAACCGAGAATGCCTTGTACGCTGCCATGAAAATAATAGAAAATGGCCTAAAAGACAAAAAAATAGTTGTCATAGTATCCTTAGAAATCGAAGGGGCCTTTGACAACGCTTGGTGGCCTGCTATCATAAAGGTAAAACTCAGGTACTCGGGCACTGAGACCAGCAAGGCGACAAACAAAGGGTGCATTCAGAGCTCAATCTGTGGCCCATTATTGTGAAATCTGCAACTTGGCTCTCTATTTCAGGAAATAGAGGATTTCACAATTCACATAAAGGCATATGCTGAACATATAATATTAATAGCAAAGGGAAAGACAGCAAAAGACATAGAGAGAGCCAAACCCAGCACTAAATCACATATTAAACTGGGGCAAAAAGAGGAGAACGAAATTAGCAGCCCATAAAATACGAGCAATTATTACTAATAAGATAAAGTACTAGATACTCCAAAAATAATCCTTGGTAACACTGTAATAAATTACACACACAGTTTGACGATATTAGGGCTTATAATGGATTCCTACCATAACTTTGTTAAGCATGTGGATGGGGTTGCAAAAAAGGCCATAAAACTATATAAGAATGTGTCTAGAACAGCTACAGCAAATTGAGGCCTCAATATTCGGAAATTTTGAGGACAATACACATAGCAGTTGTAGAACCTACAGTTCTATACGCGGCGTGTATTTGGGGAGCCTCAGCCTATAGGAAACAAATTGAAATAAAGTTGGACAGAATGACCAGATCGTTCAGTATAGCAATCAGCAAAGCGCATCGAACAGCATCTTTAATCTCCTGCGCAACACTTACCCACTCCCACTCCCAATGGATCTAAGAGCTCTGGAGCAAATGGAACTTTATGAAACGAAGAGAGGTAAGCCAATAACATACCGTCCGAGAAGAGCATTTGCGAAATCAGTAAATTCACATACCTTGCCTCATCCAGCGGAGCGAACTAAGATCACAGACGGCTCAATCATCTATGCTGATGGCATCCAAATCTCTGGCAAATAGGTGCTGCAATTACCTGTTGGGTAGTTGGAAAAGAGAAATAAAAAACGCACCTGAAACTCGGTAACCATTGCAGCGTTTATCAAGCGGAGCTGGTAGCTATACTTAAAGCTCTTGATACCATGCTCAAACAACAATCACTGAAGATTCTCAATCGGCACTGGAAAGTATATCGAATCCAAATGCAGAGTCTGCACCCCATCGCAGCTGAGATACAGAATCGTATGGCAGAAGTAAGAAAACACAACGGAGAAGTAAAGTTTTTCTGGGTTAAGGCACACTGTGGTATCTCGGGCAATGAGAGAGCAGGCGAATTGGCAAAATCCGCAGCAGAAACCTTCAAACAGGAACCTGTCTATGACTGCTTCCCCCTAACATTCGCAAAGCACCTCATCAAAAAGCACGCTCTACTCAAGTGGTAGGAAAGGTACACCAGTGCAGATACAGGACGAGTCACAAGGATATTCTTCCTAAACGTCGAAGAAGCTTACAAGATACTGAAGAAAATTAAAATTTACAATTTAAGATCTCAAATATTTACTGGACATGGTGGCTTTAGAGCTTACCTGCACAGGTTTAGGTTAGCGCAAAGCCGCTACTGTGACTGCGATCATGAAATACAACAGTCTATCGAACATATACTCTTAGAGTGTCCCAAATATTCAATATACAGAATGACCTGTGAACACCGTATGGGCTTTGCGCTTAAGGAAGCGACCTTATGTAAAGCTATTAACGATAATGACGGACGAATTAATTTTTTAAACTTTGCCAAAGTATGCGTTAGAAATGTGTTTAAGGAGAATGGATCGAAAATTAATTAAGGTATTTGTAGAAAGCAGAATATTTAGTCACATAAATTCTTGCTTATTAAGTATAGCTTATATTAAGTAGTATAGATTATAGTAAGTAGAATTGCTGATAAAAATTAGCATAACAAAAGCTTGAATAAGAAATAAAATGTTTTAGAGATTATATGATTCAAGAATTATAAAAGTAAAGTAGGAAATAACAAGCATAATATTTTGTGACATAATCTAGTTTTAAAAGTATTTCTTATATAGTTTATAGTAAGTAGTACAGCTTACAGAAGATAGCATAGCAAATTCCTCAATTAAACTGTAAATAGGAAATGAAACATGTATAGACTAAAAGATGCATCAAAGTAAGGCCTTAGCCCAAATATAAACAACACAGTAGTCTAAATTAGCAAATATCAATTAAGGCAAAAAACAAAATGTAAGGCACATACCAAAAAATAAAATAAAAAAAATAAAAAACAAAGGAGAAATATTAAAAGACTCTACACAAAAAAAGAATAAAGGGTGCTGTGAAATAAATAACAGCAGATGAAATAAGACTACTAAAAAAAATGGCACGTAGAGAACTCTAATTTAATGAGTCAGGACCGGTCCCAGTACCAATTCAAAGTGAATATGTGTACCGGAATTTTAAATGGTCAAATAATTGGTCCTTTTGAGCTGCCTGATGTGTTGAATGGCGAGGTCTACTTGGATTTTCTACAACACCATCTACCAAGATTCCTAGAAGGCGTGCCACAAAACATTTACAGAGAAATGTGGTTCCAGCAAGATGGGTGCCCAGCGCACTATGCTCGCTCCGTTCGAGAATATCTCGACGACGAGTTTCCCAGAAGATGGATCGGACAGTTTGGTACAATTTCATGGCCAGCACGTTTATCGGACTTGAATCCATTAGACTTTTTTTACTGCGGAGCGGTCAAAGAAAAAGTGTATCTGAAACCCATTGAAAGTTTAATTGAACTACGGCAAAGAGCAGCTGAAGTAGCTGAATTCGTGAACAATGGACGACTCGCTCGACTAATATCTCGATCTCTTTTAAAGAGATGTCGGACTTGTATTGTCGCAGAAGGAAGGCAATTCGAACATCTATTGTAGGTAAATGTAATAAAAAAGTTGTATTGGTTCGTTAGCGAATACCCGGCGTCACTCTCTGTCTCACTCGCACTTGGTTGGGTGATTTTCTCCGTCTCAACCACTTTAGCGTCAATACCTGTCTAGCGTACACTTCTTTAAAATGACTCCTTCACCTATCGTCATCATCATCATTACAGCCCTTCACAAGTCCACTGCTGAACATAGGCCTCCCCCAAGGTACGCCACAAAGCACG
>DWHP01005238.1:0-12052 GCA_018247895.1 Parnassius honrathi
TCATAGACGTAGCAAACATATAGATATAAAATTTCATTTTATACGGGAAGCAGTTTATAATAAATTTATAAAATTAGAATATTTAAAGAGTTCTGAAATGCCAGCTAATTTATTGACTAAAAGTCCTGTCTAAAAATAAACATTATTATTTCATGAATAAAATGGGCGTTGTAGCATTACACAAGCAATAATTGTTTTGTTTAATAAGTGTTTTTAGATTATTTAGTTAAGTGGTGGTATTGGTTTTATTGTAACTAAATATAAAATGCTACAAGTGGCGCCATCTAGTTTAAGCTATGTTTACTTACACCTTTTGTTAAAAAATAGAGTTTAGTCTATTTCAAGCTACTATCCGTTATTAGGAACAAGAGCGTGAACCATCTAAATATTTAATTAGATGTGCAGACATATATTTTGGCCTAACTAAAAAGGATGTTATGAAATTGGCAAGCAAAGTAACCGTTAAGTACGACTTATCACGACCTGGTCGCATATTTATGAGAAGAAATCCAGAACTGTCAGTGCGCGCAGCACAGCCTACATGTCTTTCTAGGGCGACTAGCTTAAGTAGAAATAACGTAGATGCTTTCTACAACAATTTGGCTACTGTCATGGACCGTAATAAATTTTAATCTGAATGGTAAATTAAAAAAAATGACTTTCAATAAGTATTTTATAATAATCTATGCTGAATAAAAATCGTTCATTTCATTTCAATCCCAAAATACATGTTAATAAAAAAATATTTTTGGTGTTCAACTGTGCCATTACGAGTGGTAAAATGTTAATATATTAATAAGACGATTATTAAAACAAGTTCAATTATTATATTTTGTATTATTTGAGTGTGTTTCAATTGACCCCAGGCACTGCTTCAACCGATCCTGGAATTGGGACGGTTGAAATAAATTACATTTATCTTTTAAATTTGATTTTACATATAAAATACAATACAGTGATCTCAAATAACATTGCCTATTAGTAAACAGATATATGGTCTTTTATTTAATATATTTCACTCATCGCTCGCTTAACTAATGCCGATGAAATGGATGATAAACGCTAAAATGTTTCAACCGTACTCTGTCTACCCTAATAATTTTGTTTACACTACAGCACTACACGTAAAATACATAGACTAGGGACAGGGAGTGACAGCAAAAGTCGAAAATGCCTGGCACTGCTACCACCAATCCGCCTAACAAGCTTGGAGATTAAGGTAAATCCTCTCCATTGCGTGAGAAAAATTGATCCAGCAGTGGAGTTTAAGGCTGATAAAGAAAAAAAAAGAAAAACACTACATCATTACAGACACAGCTTTAATAGCATACCATAGCAGTGTAAAAAGCAGCTCTATGCATATAGTGTTTCGTATGATAAAACCCTTTGTAGTGGAAACGAGTTATTTTATCCTTGTTCTCATTAGTGGAAATGTATAAAAAAATTGAATCTTAATCGAGGATAGGTGTAAGTATCTATGCGGCATTAACTTATCATCAGGTGAACTGTGTGCTTGTTTGTCCCCTTATTCTTAAATAAAAACACTACCTACTTGTGTTGGCGTAATTATAACAAATCGATAAACACTTTTTTCGGACTGTTGTACAAATGTTAATGCATAAATAATTACCTACATATATATAAAGTTTAATAATAATATATATTAAATAAAGATTTTTTCTATGTTAACATTGAATATCTTGTTACAATACTTGTAATGTAATTTTGTAGGTTTTCCTAGATTTCTTATTCTCATTTAATTTTCATTATTATCGTTATTTTCGTCATCATATCATCACAGTAAAATGTGCATTTTGATATTTTAACAACAACGACGATCTTAGGATAATGACATCGTAATAAGGGCATATCAAAAATCATTACGCACTCGAATTCGTCGTTGAAAAACGTTTATAATACAGACCTAAGTCGTTCCAGAATATAACCTACCGATCTAGAATTTCTTATATAGCCTGGTGTAAAAATTACAGCCGCAGTACAGGAAGTACATGAAAATACCAAGCGTAAGACAAAATAATAGTTCAACACACAAATGGCTAGGGCTAACGTTTCATTATGATGGCAGAAAACCGAGCGCACGTTTCTATTACGATAATATTCAGCTTAATTGAGTATTTAGCTGCAGTTTCATCTCGAGAGTATACAAATAAAACATACTAATATTTCTACCTGTTTGTGTTTATTGTATAACGATGTTCTTAAAAAAAACTACAGAAGTTATCAGCGTACCGTAACGATAAGACGTACATTCGTGAACATAAGGGTTAAGTGAGATTAATGATGTGGCTGTGACTTATCGAAAGTTGATGCGTCGCTCATATACAGTATCCGAGAATTTTGTTTCTTAGATAAATTATGTAATTTCAAGATGCTGACATTACCTTATTTAGTTGTAAGATAGTAAGATCGTTTAAAATTGTCAGTCAAATTGACTGGGTACTAGTGTTATTAATATAAGTCACACACCCGGTAGGAAAATGTAATTAATTGTAGAAATAATATGATTCTGATTGCTATTTTAACGAGTTTAATATAATTTTCTAGATTAGTAATTTGCTCAATTAATCAGAAGACATAATATTTTCTATGTTTGTTACACAACAAACAAAGATTTTACTAAAATCCATCTCATAAATTTAGGGGATTATTTAGTTAGTAACGGACCCTTAAAATTGGTGAAACGGAAACTATCCCCTAACTGGGCACTAAATATGCTAGAGGGTCCCATAAATCTTATGGGTCATTGATGAAAGTGCGCATCGGTCCTTTAAATGTATTACTGTTGATTTGTATCAACAATAGATACAATAAAATATCGGTATTGTCGTAGAAATATAAAACACAAAAATATACAACACTATGTCCTTATATCTATCAAGCTAAAAGTGTTCTATTCACTTTGGGAAGATATATCATAATCAGTCGCTTGTTAATTGGTTAGGCGATATTATTAGATGTTTGTATCGGAAATAGTGCTTGATTACAATTTATATAAAATTATTAGTCTACTAGTAGGTGGAGTAGGTACGGTGAGAATAGATAGAGAAATTATTTCACCTGTGGACACTTGCTCAATGAACATAAGTGATGGATTCGTTAAAGATGTTCCTTAATTAATAAGCTAATAATAATATATAATAAGAAAGATGGATTACGCTTTCAAATTGGCCCACCGAATAATAAAATAAATTACCGTTAAAATTAAACTCAAAGTTATAATATATTATTTTTTATAATATTTCAAACCCCATAACACTCTACTGCTAAGTATAGTCACCTCCTTGGTGATCGTAGTAACAGATAGAAGTTTCACAACTTGCTGCTACATGACGTAGACCTAGATAATTTATATCTGGTATATCATCATCATCATCATCACAACCTTTCACAAGTCCAGTGCTGAACATAGGCCACCCTCAAGAAATGTCACAAAGCACGGTCCTAAGCCACCTGCATCCACCAAATTCAATCCATCTCTTGGCAGGTTGTCTTTTCATCTAGCGGGAGGCCGTCCCACACTCTGCTTATAGGTACCAGGCTGTCATTCGAGAAACTTTTCTCCTCATCATTTATTACTCCTTTGAGCTTTATAGCCGGGCCATTGCCACTTCAGCTTATTATTTGTTGCTTAATTATTCGACTACTCTGGTTCTACTGCAGATATCCGCATTATCCTTATCTGGTATATACGAGATGGTTATACTACCGTCTATCGGAAGCAATGAAGTCTTTTTGGCGTTTCTCATTGTCGCCTCTTACGATTACACATTTGGAGTGATGAATTCTATAAAATTGTCGATATTTGTGCCATTATATATTTCCCAGTTTTGTAACAAAAATTCACAAGATTATTTTTAAGAGTTAATACATGCGAATTACTTTCAAATTCGACTGTATTTTTTTAACACAAGTTATTTTAGATCATTAAAGATGTTCAAGTTGGATCTCCTGCAATAATCATGTATATAACTATTAAATTCTAATTACATCTAGCCAATCACAACGGTAACAGAACTGTTTGTGTTAAGTAAATTTAAGTTTCGAACTTGTTTCGTTAGAATTATCAGTCATTGAAAAGGCCATCATTAAAGCATCTTTTACAATATGATTAGAGTCTTAAACTATTAAGTAATAAAACGTGTTCATGAAATGTCCATAAAATTTACAAGATAGAAATGACGGCATGTTTGGTTTATTAACGAGTAACGATAACCTCCCTTCATACTTATTGTGGATAAGAAACTTTAAAATAATCTACTATTTTACTAAGTAGGAGAAGATAGGCAAGTTGAAATACAGACAATAATTTAAAAAAATTGTCTTGCATTTTTGAGAAAATTGGAAATGTAATTATAATTAAGATTTACATATCAATATTTTTTTAATTTTACTCCAACTAAACACAAAATACGAATACGAATTTTCGGAGGAACTTAATCGCAAGCTGATTCTGCTGTGTCTTATCGTTTGTATATTGGTTTCAAGTGCATTGTAAAACTGAAGTGATTTTGATAATAACGTATCAGTAAACGTACACTTTAAAATGAAAACGATGGAACGAGTGCTAAGGTGATTATAAAACCAAAGTTACTGTATCGTTTTGACGATTGGAGACGGCGTCTTTGACCTTAGTGGGTTGTGGCAAGGATTTTCTATGTTAAAAGATTTTTAGCGCTGCCTCCTTCGGTGCATGCTACTTATTTTATTAATGCTCGCTCGTCATTTGTCTAGAAATTATCTGAGTTAACGTCTTAAACATAACTAGGCTTATTCTTATTACAAAAAGTAGTTTACTGATAATCTGGGGTTTGAACTATGGCTCTAGAAGAGTTTTAAATTAACAAAGTAATTAAATTAGCCGCGAAAATTTGACATTTGCTGTTAAACAGTCGGTGTTCGGTGTTAATTTCCATACTCTACATTTTTTGTTCTTTCATATATAATATTTATTGGGTAATTAACATAATAAAATAAAATAAATATAGAAACTTAAATTATCACACATTCCTACCATCCATATCGTGCCAAGAACGCTGGCTGCGTTTCCTCGCTGTATGGCTACCCTTTGAGCGAGAAAAGAACCAGCCCTCTTATCACTACTGACAAGACTTATTCATTTTAGTTTTGATTTCTTTTGTAAACAAGTAAAAATTCCAGTTATAAGAATGAAAGGGTTCAATCGACTCTCTTTAATATATAGTCAGGTTATAATTTATTAGACGGATAACTTGTATATAACGATAGAATAACTACCCCTCAATGAAATAAGACGGTTTATGGTTAACAATAAATCAATTAGGTCCATATTGGAATATACGAAAGGTAGGGTTCTGTTGCACAGATTGACTTCAATATTTTTTAAAGTTTAAACGTTAAAGTGTTCGTTATAATTTTACTCAAAAGTTTTATTAATTTTAAATAAGCAGGTTTTGAACTTCTTAAAATGAAATTGTTACTTGAATTTTAAGTACTGATTTACAACGTTCTCGGCGGTGAAGGAAAACATCGACACCTGCATGTCAGAGAAATAAGAAAAAAATATCGTGTAGACATGTGAAGTTTGCCAACACGCATTGGGGCAGCGCGGCGGACATTTTCTTGCCCTAAAACCCTCTCAGAAATGAGAGCAGACCTGTGTTCAATAGTGGAACGTTTATAGACTCTAACTTTTAATCGGATTTTGAATAAATATGTCGGTTGCACATTGCAGGATACTTGTAATCACAAGTCGAAATTAATAAGCAATACCCTTTAATAAGTTTCTACTTCTACCTCTTGACTTTGTAAGAATAAACGGCAAAAGAGACTTTTTTTTCTCCACAGTTACAATTTAATGTTACAAAATATATACAAAAGTAAAAAAAAGTGTAGGCAAAATTTATGAAGTCCACGCATTCTTATCTTTGAAAATATTTGTATTATCCTTTCTTCATTAGAATTATTTTTAGATGCGGTTATAATTTATGTAAATGATTGATCATCATGAAAATGGGTATTATTTATACAGGATAGGTAGACAAACGAGCACACGGTCCACTTGATGGTAAGTGGTTGCTGCGGCCCATCGACATCTACATCTACCCTCGATTACAAATCAAAATGCAGATGCGTTGTCACCTGTGAGGGCTAAGATGGAATGCCTCGTTTCCAGTAAAAAGGGTCTCCGATTTTCTACACTCAACGTACGAAATACAGCAGCATTAAGCTACTATTTTACGCTGGTTTCCGTGAGAGCGTGGTCCTTCCCCGGTCGAGCCGACCCACTCGTGCTATAACTATACTACTATGAATAATATAACTGCAGCATGGCTCTACCGCGTACAATACTGGTGATTTTCTTACCGTCTGGAAAAATAGGGCGTAACAGGTGAACAGAATAAAAGCCTATGACACTGATATTTTACAATTTTTTTACATTAACAAATTATGAAATTAATCTACCAGTAAATACTACTAATTGGGTACATGTTATTTTAATTTCCATTGTTTTTAATTAATTAATTAATTTAGTTCAAGATATTTGTTTTAATTTTTTTAGTACCAAAAGTTTATTTTAATTTAGTAGTATTTATTAATAAATCAATTGCGTAATATGTTAATGGAAAATAAAGAAACATGGAAAATAAAATATCAGTGTCATAGCCTTCTATTCAGTTTAGCTGTTACACCCTTTTTTCAGACGAAAAAAATCGTCATCATCATCGTCATTATAGCCCTTCACAAGTCCACTGCTGAACATAGGCCTCCCCCAAGTAATGCCTCAAAGCACAGTCCTGAGCCACCTGCATCCGTCGACTTCCTGCATGTCTTAGCAGGTCGTCACTGCATTTATTCGCTTTTTTCTAATCAAGCGCGGCAGTTAGTAAATTAAATTGCATCAGTTAAATTAAAAAACGTTGTTGAATACGACCAATGATATTAACTGTCCGGACAACGTCTACGGGCGCGCTAGCACTTCTTATTAGTTTGTGGTGTACGGGGTCCAGCTGGTTACATAATATTATAGAAAATTAGCCGCTAACTTTATGAGGTCTGTAATTTGGAATAGCAAGTTTAGATTTTTATGGACATCATTCATTTTGTCAAAAGTATTAAAATATCTACCATAAATAATATTATTCAAAATGGTTTGTCAATGAAGCAGCATCTTCACTGATAACAACTCAACCTAATAAAAATAACTGCGGTTGCCAACATACCTGGCATTTATAGCAAGTAATGAATCCAGCGGTAAGCCTATATTCAGCAGTTTTGATAGGTGGTAATTGATGAATTAATGATGACTATGGACCCCATTGCCTGTAAAATCTTATGGCTGTTGATATATGACGGTATACCATGTCATATGTATGCTAAATGTAAACCGGCGACAAAGAGCAGTGTTAAATGTTCTAAGCATTTGATACTGTGATCTATCTGGCATCTGTCTATCTAACAGACAAGGGTGGCGATTACGAATTTTTTTTTCAAAATGGGAGAGTCCATGTCCAGAAGTCAGGACTCAGGACTGTTAGGGACTGATAAAGAAAGGGAAAAGATTATCTGTAAAAGTGGAAAATAATAATTATAATCCAAATGAGAGCATAAAAATTAGTAAGTCAATTACTAATTACTTTGTCAACTTTTCCGATATATTTTATTAAAGGAAAAAGTAAATTTTGGTCTCATTGCTGGATGTACTTATTGACGTGACAACGTCTAATAAATCGATGAACGCCCGCTGCACGCACGAAAATGGATGACTCATTGTAACGTTACGCTCATTGTAACGTTACGATCAGAGAGAGAGAGCGCTGCATGAGGGAGCGAAAGGCACGATCGGCTTGAGCGTTCGGCTTGCGCCGCATCTCTTCCACAAAGTATGCTGTCATTCTATCAATGTTTTGTTATGACGTTGTCAGGTTAAACTATCGTCCGTAAACTGACTTTACAAACAACCAATTCTTTTTTGTTTTGAAGAACTTCTGAGTCATAGGTATTGTCACAAACAAATTACCCTATTTTTTTATTTATTGTCATACAGTACAAGTAAATAATTTCGTCGTAGTCAGTAACAGTTCTTATTTTTGAACAGGTGATTCGCCGTGTTTACTAAACTGCAGGCCGATTGGACAGCAATTTTATGCATCGCTCGCACTAGTCGCCGATGGCACGCCTTGTACTAAACCCGGCTTCCGTGCGATATGTATCCAGGGAAATTGTAAGGTAAAGAAAATTAGAAGCAAATATAAAAAACATTGTAAACGAAAAAATGGATCGAAAGTTTCGTCTGGGCGATGAAAGTTGATAAAAAGATGGGTTTCTAAACTTTAACTAAATTCTAACTTGTTGATAAAAATAGGGGACCGCTAATTATTTTCCGCCGCGTCAGCTCGACAGCCAGCTCTCGCATTTAACAGCAAGCCTCAGACAGCGAGCCTCGAGCCACGTAACTATGTGCTTGCAGCGAAAAACGACACCGGTCACACAAACGATACTAAAGCGACAGTCGGTATTCCAAGACTTATATATTTATCAACAATAGAATAAGGGTGACAAAAGAGCAACAAGTCCACCTGATGGTAAGTGGATGCTGTGGCCCATAGACATCTACATTTATCCTAGATTAAGAATCAAATCGCAGAGGCGTTATCACCCCTGAGGACTAAGATGGAATGCCTGGTTTTCAGTAAAAAAGGGTCTCCGGATATCTACACTCACCATACGAAACACAACAGTATTAAGCTGCTATTTTACGCTGATATTCTGTGAGAGCGTGGTCTTTCCCCGGTCGAGCCGACGCATTCGTACTACAACCATAATATAGTTTCAAAGTGACTTTACCACGTATAAAATAAGATTGGCTGTAAATCTATTGATCAGCAGTCTTTCATAAAATTGATAATGAACCTATCATCATCATCGTCACCGGCCCATGACAAGTCCACTACCGGATGGGCCTCACTCGTTATTAGTAGATCGCCTTAGATGTCTGTTACAAATGTCAGCACCTACTGAAAAACGGGCTATGATGCATTTTAACCTTATGAAAAAAGTTACTTCTAATAAAAAGTGAAAGTCAACTGCAAAGAACTAAAATACTACTAAAATAATATCAGTTATTAAAAGTTATTTTTTAATCCTTATTAGTTGCGTTGAGATGGTGAGATCGTTATATTAACGATCTTACTATCTTAATGTCTTCTAAATACTTACTTAAATTTAAACTTTCATTCCCCATTTTGCCACCTTAAAGTTTTGCTCCAAATTTATTTTGGACCACGCTTGTGTAAAGAAATCAAAAGAATCAAAAAAAATCCTCAAAATCGGTTTACAATTGACAGAGATATAGGGTGACATACGTACGAAATAACATTTAATATAATTGTAAACATCTTGCTCTTTATTTTATTTTTTTTGCTCACTTGAAGTCAGCAAAAAAAATAGAGAATTACTTTTTAGTTACACCACTTCAAGTCTATTAATGTTTATTAATATGAACTTTAGCTCTTTAAATTACATTATATGCGGCTGAGATTTAAAATTTCATATTTATTTATTCTCTATTGCATTCTTTAAAACAAAAGAATACAATGTGCAGATTTCATACCTTGAGGTATTCAACCAGTCACCCTATGGAGCGGTGAGAATCTGACGTAGGTGTAGCAACATAGAATTAATATTTTGGTTTATAAATGAGAACGCTTTTATACCGTTGTTGAATTGAAAATACTAATAAGAATAAAATGCCTAGAGCCGTGGTAGCTTTAGCGCTTGCTGTAAATTTCACAGTACCCGAGGAGACCGGGTTCATACCCCGCCGGTAATTTACAAGGCTGCAATTTTAAGTGATTTACCACGTGCTCGGCGGTGAAAGAAAACATCATGAGGCAACCTGTAAGTCTGAGAAATAAGAAAAATATATTTCGGAGACATGTGAAGTTCGCTAACACGCATTGGGCCAGCGTGGTGGACACATCCTTGCCTTAAAACTCTTTCATAAATGAGGGGAGGCCTGTGCTAACCAGTAGTTGGCGGTATAATAAGTGTAACTAACTAACCTAGAGGAGTGACGGGAAGCAGTGTCAAAGGTGCTTCGTACTGCTATCGATAATCCGTCTGCCTAGCTTTGAAGGTAAATCCACTTTACAACCGTAGATACTCATTTTCAGCAGTATATTTAAAGGTATTGAAGAAATAAAAAAGAAATAATAAGTACGTAATTTAAAATAAATGATAAAGAACATGAATAAAAAATAATTTTTCAATTGTGTTTCCAGGTTCCTTAACAAATAATCAACCTTTACATTTGATACTACTTCTACACCAATTCTATCTTATTTTTTATAGAAAAAGAGGGACAAACAGACCACTTGATGGTACGTGAATATTGTGACCCTTAAATCCTTACCCCCAATTATGAATAAAAATGTAAATGCGTTGTCACCCCTGAGAAATAAGATAGAATGCTCATTTCTAGCAAAAATTATCTCCGTTCCTCCATACTCGCCACACAAAACCCAGCAGCATTAAGAATTTCACCCTGGTATTCTGTGTGTGGCCCTCCCCTGGTCGAGCTGGTCCATTCTCTACCTCGTGTAGATGTCCTCACACAGCCCTTTTCTGTATGTAAAATTTTTATATAAAAGCTAAACAGGTTCTAAACAATAAAAAGGACTTTATTACCATATAACGTACAGGTTTAAAAAAACCCAATGTCATTGAATAGTAATTATCGAGTGTATACTAAGTAGCAACAGAAGGGTTATCAATTAACGTAACGTCAATTGAATGATTTTATCAGCATTGTGGCATATTTACAACATGAATAACTTATGATTAGAACAGTTAGCTCACGGAACAGGTCCGCTCGTATTACAGTTTTTAATTTTTAGCCTTAGTAATTAAACCCCAGTTGACTGTAGTTGACCTCGTGTATTAGTTTATTCAGCAGTTCGATTTATGGCCGTTTTACCGGGAATGATGTTTATTAAATGCGGTACTATCCTGTCTATTTTTATAGAGTGTGGTACAAATGTGTTGTTTTTTTATTAAAACCAAAATGACAAGCGAAATTACAGTTTATGTTGTGTCTTGTGCAGGCCACGGGCACCTAGACCCACCTTAAAAGAAAGAAAACTACAGATGCGTTGTCTCTTCCTCCGAAAATTAAGATGCACTGTTATTTGGATAAATAAAAATGCCTATTATTTAAGGTTTTCCTTCTGGTCTTCAAATGATACGTCGAATAACCTTTTACAAATATTTATTTCTAATACACACATATACTAGTTTCTCACAATTGTTTACGCGTGTGCTCGCCTCGACCGCTTAAATCGAGCCAGAATGATCAGAACAACTCTAGATTACCTACAAATATCTATAGAACATAGAACTGTCTATAGAATGACAGACCACTCGCATCAAATGGCGAACAAAAATGATAATAAATTGAATATAAAACTTTAACATTAATTAAATAAATTCGTTAATAATTTTGGATCACTAACATTATGTACGCCTCACGACTGGGCGCAGGCCTCTTTTCAGTTTCAGGGAACCCTAAGTGAGCAAGGCTCTCATTCAAAGTTTTTTAATAAAATTACAAAAGCTATAATATAAGTAATACGAATAACAACAACAAGTACAGGTACAAGATGATGTTGTGACCAGGATTAAGAAAGGAATGCTTCGGTGGTTTGGTCATGTGGGAAGAATGAATGAGGAAAGAGTGACAAAGAAATTTTATGTTGCATATGTGAACGGCAGAAACGGAAAGAGACTTCCTAGGCGAAAAAAAAAACGGGCAAATTAGGAGTACCCTTCACTGACGAGCATGTATGCGTAGGTATATGGGCGTGAGAGGTGTGTCCGGATCGTGCCAAATGGAAGTCTGTAGTCTCTGCCTACCCCTCTGGGTAACAGACGTGAGTGTTTATGTTATTTTATAAGTAATAGCACCTGGGTGACCGAGTTTTCCTCGGTATTTTTTTGGAAATCGTGTATTTTGGAAATTATATTTAGATACAAATTACATACTGATATAACATGA
>DWHP01005239.1:0-12052 GCA_018247895.1 Parnassius honrathi
CCCCCGTGACCATGGGTGCTGTAAAGCTCTCGAAACGTCGGGTATTTAAAGTGTTAAATATACGCGATAAAATCCGTGAAAACTAGTATTATTTCAATGTGTAGTGTTCGCGTAAATATAAGAAATCACTATTTTGTTAACATTATTACACAAGGTATTTCAACTACAAGATTAAAATTTAGTGGCCTCATTTAATTTCAAGTATCAATAAATAGCAGTCGCCGTGAAGTGGCGGAATAAAAGAGTCCATCGTCCCATTATCTACACGTTTGGATCGTAAAAGGCGACAAAGGAAAATTAAACTGGGGATGGGCAGCAGCATAGAAAGATGACATAGGAAGATAACAACACTAAATAATAAAAAAAACTTCAGTTGACAACCCCCCTGCCAAGCAAGGCAACTACTCGCAATTAGCGACCTCACCCATTTTCACGCAGAGTTCCACAAATATATCATCTACCAAGTCAATTTTGATTTAAATTTCTAAACTCACTAGAAAATTTATGATCATCAAATTGGATCAATTGAGTGGGGGTGTGACGGAGTATGTTATCTCTACTTCCGTAGCTAAACCACCCTGTGAGCTTTCAAAATAAGTCACAAGTGGCAAAGCAGATTAAATGTGATCAATCTGGAAAATTCCTCTTCGTATCCTTTTAGGAATATCCATAGTCATCAACCGGTTACCTAGATTGAAAAATGACTGACTTCCACTGCCACCTCCCCCACATACATAATTGGAACAGGTATCTTGTTATACAATCGATTTTCGCAGATAGGCAACGGGAAATTATTCATTCATTATAGCCTGAAAGAACATTATTGTTGAACATAGGCCTCCTTCATGGATTGTCTCATAAAGGAGGAAATTTGGCTCTGTTGCCACACTTGGTTGGCGGGATGAAAAATAAGAAATACTTCGTCAAGTTAAACATTATTTCAATTAAATATCGATATTAAATTTCACAAATGTAGACTGAAACGACCTTTCCCTGTGAAGATCATCTTATTTATATGCAATTCGCGACATTAGTCTAGTAATAATAGTGTCTGTCTGGCAGCGTGCAACATGGTTTCTAATATTGAAATTCCTTTGTAAAATAATTCTGTTTAACTTGTTTAGCTATGTTATGGAGCGTCATCGCCAGCTCTATCGGACCGTGCGCGTTTTCCAACCTTATTTCGTACTCATCCATCTGCCACAGTACATAACCCCACAAGAATCAAATTAATGCAAAAATTCGGCTGGTCCCGTATCGCCATTTTGCAACAAGCGGAGGAAGTTTTTATATCGGTGAGTACTTCGTTAATTTGGTTGTATATGGCTTACTATAAATCTTCTATTTTTACAAAAATATCTCGGTTCATTATTTCACGGGGTGGTTTTTAAACTAATTTTGAAAATACATTTTATTACGTTTAACGTGAAACGTCTTTAAAATTACACCAATACATACGGGTACCAGGTCAGAAAAGTGGATCGTAACGAAAGAGTCTTTATTGTCGTACCTTAATAATTACAAAAATATTTGTCTCGGAAACAAGAATCTAGTATCATTATTTAGCATATATAGTCAGTTCACTATGATTTTCTGTAACTTGCAAGAGGATGGGGCGGGGCGGCAAGCGATGGGTAATATAGAATGACCGAAACCGGCGCTTTTGCTCCTTCTATTTAGTGTAACTCACAACTCACGCATAATAACGCGGTGATTTTTTCGTGTGTTTATAGAGTTTATTTAGGTCAATAGATTTATGTAAAAGTAATAGTAATTTGTAATATTTATAGTTAAAAATAACCATGAGGTGTAAAAAATATAAAAATTAAATATGTCAGCCTCAGCCCGTACAAGAGCCAGCAAGGTATATAAATCACGGCTATCGTCAGAAAGGGGTTGTAAGCCAATTATGGGTTCCTTAATATTTGACACCGAGCAAGCGAGGCGGTCTCAGGAGGAGCGCCTTAAAGCTGCCAAGGCACGTTTAGTAAATGACGCCGACTCCGCAAGCACCTCCATCGCCGTTGTAAATGTACCTATGGACGGAACGCGTGAAGATACCAAATCATACGTTATTTAAAACTGCCTCGGCGCGTTTAGTAAACGGCACCGTACCTTTAGGATCAACAGCTGGTTAGTGACCGAAAATACGGAGGTCCATATTTTTCGTATCGTATTTCAAACACTTGTGTCTGAAGTCGAGTCTTTGCTGAATAAAGTATCGGATTGGGGGCGTCTAAATCTGGGCTAGTTCAATTGCCAGAAGACACAAGTTTGCGCCTTTATCGCAAAAACAGCCTCTTTGTCGTATTATCCTCAATTTCAGGACACTTCCCTTGTTAACTCAGCCTGTATCGGAACTCTCGGCGTTGACATATTTAATGACGTGCAGTTTCTTGGTCACTTGGAAGTGAAGGCTGAATTGATTTCTAAAAAGATTAGCATGCTCAGCAGAGCGGGACAGTATTTCGGGCCGGCACACCACTTGCAACTTTACAAGGCGGTGGCTTGGCCTCACATGGAATACTATTCTCATCTCTAGTCCGGAACTCCCCAGTGCCAACTCCTTCCACTTGACCATATTAAGCGCAAAGCGACTCGAATCGTTGACAACCGACTTCCCTCTAATCGGCGATTCACTGGCACGGTGAAGAGATGTTGCATCCCCCTGCATTTTCTATCGCATTTACCACAGGGGGTGCAGTGAGGAATTATTCGGATTAATTTCGCACGCACGCACATAGTGACAAATCTTACTTTACCAACCATATCCTCGGGATGCTTGGAGATCCACTGCCATGCAATTTGCTAGAAGTTTTCTTCTTCGTACAACCTCTTTGTGGAATCGTTTACTACTGGTGATTTTTCTAGACCGATACGACCTAGGGACCTTTAAGAAACAAGCTTACTCCTTTTTTAAAGGCCGTTCACGCACCTGCGGTTCCTCTGGAATTGCAAGATTGTATTAAATATTTAAAACGAAGTCAATCTTGTTTTCATTTCAATTTTTAACACTAAAATCGACAGGCTGACATAGACGTTTCACGTTAAGACCAACACCCGTGTGCCCCAAAACAGCCCCACCCGATATTTTTTGTTACATCATGCTATCAGTTCATGCTTGAAATACATCACAGCATCTTTTTTCTATCCGTTTATTTTGTCAAAGTTTTTTTTTCAAAAAAACTATGTTTCAGCTTTTCTATTTAACTATAGATAAGCGGAAAATTACTTTGGAATGTTTTAGCTGGATTTGGAGCCTGACAGAAAATATTTAGAATTTCATATCATAAATTAAGAAACAAATGTAATTATAGTAATAATTAACCTTTAAGCATTAAATATTAAAAATCCATTAGCGATAACGTTGTTATTAAAAAATCTCTTTTCTCGTAGATGTCTTCTTTAAATGAAGGTTGTAAATAATCAAAGTTAGAAGCAATGTTCCTCTCATTTATTTCCTCATTCATCATGTTTATGAATCTTCTATTAGTTGAGTAATATTGTCTGGATAAATGTGAAACAAAATTTACAAAACTCATTCATTTTTATTGAACATATTTTAAAAGTGAATCTTTTTAACAATTGTTTAGGATGGAAACTCAAAAATGTGAAACGTCACGAAAGTACGAACGAAAATTAAAATGCTATTCAAGTCTGGGCAACGCTTAATGTTGTCTAGCACAGTGAACGAGATAGAACTGCGGCACTGTCGCACCTTCACTCTTTATAATTTTTACTTTTATATTTTATAAAATGCCCAAATAATTTACGATCATAAAACGAAAAGGAAAATGATTATTTTTGGAAAATGTTATGACTGGCTTATCGAAGACAATGTTTTAAAACTATAACAAAATGAAGGGATATATTGTTTTAAATTGATTAGTTACGTAAGTTTAATTCAATCGTAATTTTAGACCGTCGAAGACTTGGAAGCGCATTGTAAGAAATCGGGTATAGAGATTGTGACTAGGCAATCCTTTCTCTCTGACCCGAACGATGCAGTACGTAACCTTCGAAGACAGGATGCCCGTGTCATAGTTGGTCTATTCTACGTGGTAGCTGCTCGTCGTGTATTATGCGAAGTGTACAAACATCGACTCTATGGGAAATCTCATGTTTGGTTTTTTATTGGTAAGTAATCTTGATTCGTAAAGTACCTAAATTAACAAAAAATTTAATTACTTATCACGTTAGCCATTGTTTACACCAATTCACAAACCTGTGATTGGAGTATGTTTGCCCATATCTCGGCAAGATTCTTTTTTTTTTAATAAAGTAACAAACGACCGAATAGTTCACCTGATTGTATGTGCTGACCTGCCTTTCTAAGGCCCATAACTTGTCTAATCTATGGGAATTAATATTTTTATGTTTATTTTATTAGTTTTCTATACGTTCCTAAACCATTTATCTTATTAGGTTTTATGTCATGTTATTAGACAAAAAGAGGTATACTAGTTATGTATTAAGTTTACTACTATTTACAAGCCAACTTTACATTACTACTATTTATAAGCCTACCCGTGGTAGGAATCATGACGTGTAGATAAGTTGGCGATCACGGCACTGGAACTGAAATTGAATAACGACACATTATACTATTATCTATACGTTCATTTATATCCAGTTTGAATTAGCTCTTCTTTTTGACATCCTGTTAGCGAAGCGATTAAACATTGCGCTGCGACGTAATTCTTCCGGATCTGAGTGCGAGTCTGTTTGTAATTCCTAACTGCAAAACGCTTCTACGAAAAATAAAAAAGTAATAACAAATAACAAATTTATAAATACACAAAAATATACAAAACATAAGAGATAGAGGAAAGCTTTCTAGTTTTACTAAGCGTAGTCAAGTTTATGGTTAAAACAAAATTCATGCGCCGACTGTATTTTGTCAAAAATAACTGATATTCAAAAATATTATTTTAAATTTCCCAAATTGTGATACTGTTGTAACTACTATCAAGCGACGCCTTTAGCGCGAAGTAATTCAATAAAGCCATCATTTCATTACAGCTAACGAGATAGTTAGCTGATGTTTGTGAAAACAAGTTACTTCATTACGTTTACAAATGTACATGTAGTTTTATAATCTTTATAACTTTTAGCAAGAGGAACATAATTGAAAAAGTATTTTGCTTGAATCATTAAACATTGTACTTACTATACTCGTTGGCATCCCTGAAATGCTGATTTGTTGATTAATCAAGTGCTCTGCGGTAAAAGTAAACATCCTAAGGAAACGGTTTTTTTTGACTGGCACTTGGCCGTCGATGGACTGTCGCTCCTGTTTTGTCGCTTGAATAATGGTTTGAAGTAATTTTAATTCGTAAAAGTGATTTGATTTTGTGAATTAAATATTTGCACGTGTGAACTATAAGAGAAAACGACGAAACAAGTGCTTTGATGTTGATATAAACCTCAAGTTAATTTGATCGCCTGGGCGCCACATGTACTTGAGTGGCTGTCATCATCAACAGTCCGCTGGGTTGAGCTGTCGTCAAAATCTACCATTAACATAGCATATTGTAAAGAAAAAATATATAAAATGAAAGTTCTGAAAGAAATGTTAGGCTCAGAAGGGCTAGAACCCAGAGCCGTGAAGCCAGTTAAATAAAAAAATCTTAAGGAAACCTGAAAAACTTAAGCATTTGAGGATATTTGTAGTTCGCTAAAATGCATTAGGGCGTCCCCCATGGTTTCTTCGCTACCATAAACCTTCACTGAAGTAAGTGCCTATTAATAGGACGTATGTAGGGTGTTACTGCACGTTGTATCAGAACCAGAAAACTTGATGGTGTCCGCTTTGATAACGTGTTTATTTATAGCTAGTATATCTAACAGTTGAGACGACTTTTTCCTTAAGGAGGCGATAAAGTTGTCCTAAAATTTCCTTAATAAAAATATTAATAACAAGAACGGGTTAATTATTCAAGTAAAATAAAAAAAAACTTTGTACTTCTCAATGAAAATATTTGTGCAGTGGATGTTTTAATTCGACTTGGCTGGGCTTTGATAACTAGCTTGGCGTGCAAACTTTGAACAAATCATGAATTCAATTTTCGTCTCTATAGTATACCCTGCCTTATTATAAAATTATTTCGCTTTTCGTGATTTATAAAGTAATTTTGATAACGAGCTGAATGTTGACGTTAGTTACTGTTGCTTTACCTTTATATAATGGACGTCTAAATTATTATGTAATGCTTTAATATTGTTTTCCCATATTTACGCGAACACTAAATAGACACTGAAAAAAGAAATGACGGACGAGTAACGTTCATGATCATGGGTACTGTAAAACCCCCGAAACGTCGGAAATTAAAAATAAGTAAATTAAACCCGATTAATTCAGTAACATAGTTATACTCAAAGTAATTATTTTGATAGAAATACTATTATAAATGTACAATAAACGAATTAATATATTTCAATTAATTTTCACTTAGGGTGGTATGAAGATAATTGGTTTGAAACAAATTTAGAACGCGAGGGTATTGACTGCACTGTGGAACAGATGAGAGAAGCTGCTGAGGGGCATCTTACTACTGAGGCCCTTATGTGGAATCAAAATGCCAATCAAACCACGATCTCAGGAATGACCTCTGAAGACTTTAGGTATTTATTCTTACGATTTTATAATAAAAAAAAATGAAAGCAAACTAAAGCAGCCGTAAGGAAACTAAGTGTCCTTGCATGGGTGCGGTGGTACTTCACGTCGGGACAGCTTTTTACCTTATATAAAACGCAAGTCAAGACTTATATAGAGTACGGCTATTATATATCACCTGACAGCGTTCGATTCGGTGAAGAGACGTGCTAAGAGGCTCATCAGTAACCTTGATTTGGTTGAAATCTATCTGTCAGCTTTGAGCACAGGCGTAGAGTAGCCAGGATCTCGGTATTCTATAGGATGCATTTCGGAGAGTGTCCAGGAACTACATGCTTTAATTATTTCCTCTCCTTTCGAACATCGAACAACCAGGCGGTCGGCGGGTCCTTCATCCCTTTGTTGTCAATATTTATACATTACAACCAAACACCTTAAACAACGGTACAAATATAATCAACTATAGATTTTCCTACAGGTCACGATTAAATGATGCGCTTAAAGAGGCAGGTTATGATATTGACGGGGAAAGATTTCCAGAAGGCTACCAAGAAGCGCCTTTAGCCTACGACGCCGTATGGGCCGTCGCATTAGGTAAAATGTTATGCAGACAAAAATCAAATAAATTTTTTAATTATTATGTTACTTATTTTTTAACAATATAAATATTTCAGCATTTAACAAGACTATGGAAAAGTTGGAGAAAAGCGGACTGAGTTTGAAGAATTTTACGTACACTAATAAGAAGATTGCGGATGATATTTATGAGGCCATAAATTCGACCTCATTTTTGGGAGTGTCGGTATGTCTTTTTTTTGTTTAGACTAGTCTATAAAAGACCAAATTAATTAGTATAAAAATGTTTACAAATATATTGCTGCAATCAACCTATATTTTTGTGTTTTAGGGTTTGGTAGCTTTTTCCTCACAAGGGGATAGAATAGCACTTACCCAAATAGAACAATTGTCAAATAATCATTACGTGAAGCTGGGATATTACGACACACAGGCTGATAATCTAACTTGGTTAGATCGGGAACAGTGGGTCGGTACGTGTTTTTTTTATTTGTCAGACAAAAGTAAAAATTATATAATAAACAAAACATAAACAAAACCCCATTTTGATGATGTTTAAAGAAATATTGACGATTTTTAAGGTGGAAAAGTACCTCCGGATCGCACAGTGGTAGTAAATGAATTACGTACTGTCTCCCTACCATTATTCGCCTGTATGACCGCTCTTTGTATTGCCGGCATCCTAGCTGCCATCGGCTTGATAGTCTTCAATATTATGCATCGGCATAGAAGGTATGAAACAAAGGCTTCTTAATATACTTGTTAAAGTTGTTAGCTAATACTTCTTAATGTATTGTTCTTGTAATTGTTACTTACTTAAGAAAAAAAAGTTTTGAAATAAAATTATTTTTATTTCAAAACCGCATGTATATATTATAAAAACTATTATAATATTTTAGTTCTCTTCATCAGACATTTATTTGTAAGGATTTTTGGTATCTGTTATATCTACAGAGTAATACAGTGGTCTCATCCAGCTTGTAACACAGTAATGCTATGCGGTTGCTGTGTTTGCTTGGGTGCAGCAGTCGCCCTCGGTATTGATGGCCGATGGGTAACACCGCAACACTACACAGGACTTTGCGCCACTCGGGCGTGGCTTCTTGCTATAGGTTTCTCAATGGCCTATGGTGCGATGTTCACTAAAGTATGGCGTGTACATAGACATACGACCAAACCTAAAGCGGAGACGCAGGTACTGTTTTAACTATTATTATAAAGATATTGATCGATAATGCTTAGCCAATTACAGGAATGTAGGTAATTAAGTTGTAATGCATTGACGTAGCGTTAAAAGTAAAAGAAATAAATGTGTTTCAAAGTCGAAAAATATACTCTATTCCGGTCTCGTTGAAATCCCAAATGGCAATATTTATATTCTGTTGCCAAGTTCACGAAAGTCATAAATTTCTTATGCCTGGTAAAGTTTGACAGTAGCCAAAACATACTTAAATATTCATTCGGAAGACGGGCGACGTGGCCCGCCACCCGTCACGTTCTGTCTCCCACAGGGGCGAGAAGTGGATTGCGGAAGTCCGATTGACGATGAGTGTGTGTGGAGTGATGAATTATAAAATGGATGGGGTATACAAGATGATGTATGATAGAGGAATGGATGTGTTATGCGTAAAAAAGATGAAATAAAAGGGAAAGAGTGCCATTGCAAGTAGGTTGTTATGTCATCATAAAAAAATAAACAAAATAGTCTTTCATGTTCAAACTATTTTAAAATCATTTTTAGTTATTGCCCATTCTTTTGAGGTATTATTTACGCAGATATTTAATCAACTCTTGGAATTAATGTGTCCAAAGCGAATTTCGGACTAACATTTTTAATTTTTAACAGACCAATAAAACAACATTTTTTTTAAATAATTTATTTTTCGAGTCCAAAATGTTGACCGCACTTTCCGCCACAAACTTGGGATCGTTATCTCAATTCTGTGATCGTAATTTTCATTTTAATCTACTACTTCATAACAAAAACCGTCTTGGCGGTCACTAATCGGCTGATGATCCTCTAGGTACCTCATGAGCTGGCGGTCTATAGTGAATTTAATTATTTCGGAGAACAATGAGGTGGTGGCGATAGGTGATTCTATGAATTTGGGACAATGTCTTGAGAGTAGGAGTACCGGAAAAGACGCTTTAAAACCGGTGCCAACTCCGGAGCACACGTCTTCAGCACAATGGGAGGGACTCCATCAGGCCCACTCGACTTGCTGACGTTCAGGGAGAGAAGTGCTTCGAAAACCGAGCGCTACATAAACCGCACATTCGGCATGGAGCATTCACACCGCGGAACGGTCGGCGATGTATTCACCCGTCATCGAGAGTCGAGTTGGACGCAAAAAGAGAGTCTAACAAGCTTTCTCCTTTGCGGTACGGACCAGTAAGTCAGCCTTTCTGCGCAGAGACGGAGATTGACAGAAAGTCCCTTGGACAGCACTGGCGAGGGACCAGAATGCACGGGTTCCCGAAGGAAGGCGAACTAGTTTCCGACCTTGCCTTGGCTCTTTTGAAGGACTTCGATGTGGAAATAAACTTCTTTTTAAGAGCGCTGCTGTTTACATCCCGAGACGTTGATGCGTCAGCCTAAGCCCGGTAGCACTCCTACTTACAGCGTGATGGTATTTTACAGGAGCGACCTAACCATGGCTGGGATCTGCCTCTGATGGGCATCACAGATGATGGAATAAAAAGTTCCATATTCTGAAGTAACACATCAGCAAAAGAAACAGCAACAACGTTAGCAATAACGTCTGGCGACAAGTAATCCCGACCCCAAGGGTAGGATGCAAAAAAATACTGCATCCTATCCCAATCAGCCGACCTATAGTGCCAAACACGGCAGCAGCCTGCGGAATGCAACCACGACGTTAATGTGATCCGATGAGCATAGAGAGGCGTCGACGGAAACCCGATATCCGTCCGGATGAGAGGTCAGTAGAAGGTCCAACAGGGAAGGTGTATGATCTTCCACATCTGGAATCCACGTAGGGGAAGTAACCAACTGTGTAAGACCATATGCCAAGGCTAGGTCATAAACAGATCTACCCGCATGATTGGTTAAACGTTAACTGAGTTATTCGGCATGGTGGGCGTTAAAATCGCCAAGGATCAAGATCTGTACGGATGGTATCTACTGTAGCACGGAATTTGTAGCCACTTGGACGTCGAAGAGTCGGTCCATTTCAGCATTACCGCTATGGGACCTATGTGGGCACCCGTAGACGCGGGGAAAGTCGTCGCTGTCTATGCGCAGCCATAGAACCTGATAAGACCTTCAAGATTGCCGAGGCGTCGAAAACAGATGTCCTCTCTGGCGTATACGCAATCTCCAGCCCGGGGCACAAAGGAGTGTTCTAATTTGTACTCCGGATAGGAGAGATATGAAGTATTCGCTGGAGAGGACACCTGAGTCTAGGTTAAAAAGAGCAGGGCTGGCTTCTCCGTCTCCAGATGGTAGTGGAAAGCTTTAAGGTTGGATTGAAGTCCCCTGATGTTGCAAAAATTCACGGATTGCGTTACAGGGGTCGCCTTAGTGTTGTTGCTCCGCTTGCCCCGAGCAGTTACTGTCGCGAGCGGAATTGCCCCCCCCCTCCCCCCGGAATAAGCGGAGCGGCCTGAGCACCCACACTCAGGAAGAGTAAGATAACTTAGTCGTGGGTGCTGGTACCCTCCTGGAGTAATTTTTGCTATTGATTCCGCTACTATATTAAGCGTGGGAGGGAATTTGGCCTACGGTCACTCGCATTTACTAAGCGAAACGCAGAGGTAAATCTTTACTTTACGCTGGTGTTTCGTGTGGTCGTGGTACCACACCGGCTCGAGACGGCCCATCGGTACGTAGTCTGTTCGAATAATTAATCATAAACAAACATATAGCCTATAAAACCTAGAAAAATTTGGTACTCACCATCTTTTTTAATTCGAGTGATTGTATTAACCACCCTGTTGCTACACCCACCCTTGCATTACTATATTGCAGTGGGTGTTAACGTTCTGATTTTTCACACAAGAATTGAAAGTAAACAAAAATTAATTTATAAATCTTGCTTAGACCACATTATTGCCCGATCCCCCACCCTACATCCGTTCTCGGCGTTGGTGGCCGTCCGCGGCTGTTGTACTGGCCGATCAGGTATTATTTTTGCGTGTGTTGATGAGGCACCTATAATGCTTATGCGTTCACACGGTGTAACAAAACGACTGATTGACTACGAGATTTTTTATAAGGAACTTAAAACAGTGGATTGGTCAGTCTAAAGATACGAATTCTCCAGAGGAGATTCTAAATTTTATTTATAACTATTTTTAGACCGCAAAAAATTTCGCAACAAATATTAAAACCTATAAATTACTTATAAAGCGACAAGACCATTAATTTGCTGTGGATTGACGACAATATTACTCGTCTTTGTGATAAAAGGGAAAAATTATATCGTAATTGGAAAATAATCCGGATAACTCTAAGCCAAGACTAGAATATAATAAAATACGCAATAAAGTGCATAAATTTCTCGAAAAAAAAAGAATACATCATATTATATAAAGAAAGTAAATAGTAATTTTAAGAATAATAAAAAAAAATTACAATGTTGTAAATTAAATGTTAGGGTAAATGACCTTGTCTGTTGATGCGGCTATACGCAAGGCGTTCGACGCTCTGGGACTTACTTCTAAAAATTTTGACAAAACGGTAAAAAGTATGACTTCTAACTGTAAAATGAAATTAACAAACCAAAATAATACATCTAGGGCAAGTCCCCGTTGAGGGTGAAATTACAACGGAGCTTCTGAAAGCGGGTGGAACACCGGTACTTGAAGTCCTTCAGAAGCTCTTCAATTCCGTCCTCC
>DWHP01005240.1:0-12051 GCA_018247895.1 Parnassius honrathi
ACTCAAATTATACAGAAGCTACATGAGGTGAAGGCACGGCACATGCGTGGTGCAAGAATGGGACGGTAAAAGCGGCACACTTGTACCACGTCGCTTGAGTATAATTCACGACACGCCGCTTTCATACATTTTATATGAAGAAGGTTTGAATCTGGTCGAAATCAGGTTCTGTTCTGTATAATTAGAAAAGAAATATATTTTCTTTTATTTAATTGAACCAACATGTCACAATCGTACATGTTTAAGCTAATGAAGAATATCGTTGTTTTCTATATAGTGTTTATCAAACTATACGAACTTTGAGTACCACTGAAAATATCAAACAGTTACAAGATTCAGTTATTATCATCAAGAGCGTTTCTTCATCGTAAACAATACTAGGGATTACACACTTATATAAATATACAGATTTTTTATACTTCACTTTTGTATTTATTGTGCCAAACGCAACAAAGTTTCAAATGCCTCGTCTTATTTCTGAGACTACCTAGTTTGGCACAGTCCGCTATGTTGCCACAACAATCCAATGTTCTTTATTTAATTACTTAGACATTCAAGTTTTCTGATAATTAATTGAACTTTTATAGATATGATAACATATTCGTGTCTTTTTACGTGGTAGAGCCATGCTGCAGCTATATTATAGTTGTATTACGGACAGGATACCAGATTAAAATAACAGCGTAATACTGCTTTGTTTCGTATGGTGTGTGTAGAGAACCAGAAACCCTTTTTACTGGAGACGAGGCATTCCATCTTAGACTTCACGGGTGACAAAGCGTCTGCATTTTGATTCTTAATCGAGGATAAATATAAACGTTTCACGACCACAGCATCCACCTACCATCAAGTGTACGGTGTGCACGTTTTTACCATTATTCCAGAAAACAACTATTTTGATGTTGAAAAATACTTTAGATTCATGTGAAAAATATGAAAATATTTTTAACACTACTTACTAAAATATAATTAATTTAATTTATCACGGTAAGGGTTGGAATGCTGTTGTTATATTATTTGCATGCAAAACATTTAACTTTAATTTTCTCACGTCAGTTATTTTTTCTAAAAGTTTTAATGGGGGCTTACTGTGGAGATCTCTTTGGGGTTTGATTTTGCGTATTTTTTTAATTTTTTCTTCTCTTTTTTGTACCTCTATTGTTCAGAATAACAGTCTCATAACACGGTTGTCGCTACAAAACTTCCTGTTCTTAAGATTGTTTTTAAAATAATGCAATTGAATATAATGTGATTTAATATGAGATTTTAATTAAGAATATAATTATTTATACTGATTCTGTATTGAGCTAAGGCAGATCAACTGTGATTCGTTATAATAACTTCAAAATATATTTTACAAGGAACCTTAGAGTAATGACATACATAAAAAAAGGCTTTTAAACTTTGTCGTCTACAGCGAAATATTGGAAAATGTTTACATTAATTACCTTTGTAAGTACTTCGAGAAATAAAACAGGGAACAAGCAGCAGCATCTTCTCGATAAAACACAAAATAATTAAACCTACGGTCTGCAACCAACCTGCATCGAAGTATTCTACTTTCTTTGGAGGAAGCTTATGTTCAGCGGTGGGCTTAGATAAGCTGTGACGATAATGAATGAATAAATTTTTGACAAATAAACTATCAGGTAACATTCAATTACAAAATAACTATGTCCTTTGATATTTTCAAATTTATGAGGGACATGTTAATTAGTTATTTATGATAATGACGCAATGATATAAATCTTTCATATAAATATCCGTTCATAAACTTTCTATGTCAACTTACATATTTACACTTACCGTGACGCTTCCTGCCTTGTAGTTTTTTAGGATGCTCTGTTCCCACACTCGTTTTTTACTGTTTTTTTTTCATGCAGATTAGAATTAACGGTAAAATCTCTCCCCTAAGGATAGTTTAATTTATTTCTTCAGATACACAAAAGGAGATGTGGTCGCTATTGTTTGAGAATGTTACGGTGATATCTTACAAAAAATCTATGACAGTAACATTCGATTTTTGCAAACTACACAATATATTAATTATACAATGTATTAATTTGTATACTCTCCTGAAAGCAGCTTTCAGGAAGTACCGATACCGTTAACGTACAGCCTACCATCACTCCACTGCTTAACATAGATGTCAGCAATAGATTGCCTCATACACCCATTACATACCCCCATTGCAAAACACCCCCATTTTGCATAGTTGCTACGCCTAACAGGCGTATTTTTATCAGGAAGATAATGCTGCCCTGTTTCGGTTTGCCACTTCTTACGACCCCTACGGGATTATATGGGGTAGTGGATATTCTTTCACCGCCACTAAGCTTTAAGATTTTTTTTTAATTTTTAATTTTTATAAACTAAAATAAACAATACCATGAATTAATTTTGTTTTAAAATAACTAAATGCAAAGCAAGGAGTAATGGTGAATAAATCAACTACGAAATTAATTTTTTCCGACAACCGTGTTACGATATTGTTTTCTTAAACAACGTAAGTTACAAAAAAACAATTGAAAAAACAAGCAGAAATCAAACCCCAAAGAGGTCTTCAAATTAAACCTTCATTAAAAATTTGCAAAAAATAACTAACGTGAGAAAATTAAACTTACTTTTTTATGCAAATGCAACCAGCACCGAGACCGTTAGAGAATTTGCATACGTTTTTTTGCTTTCTTAACACTCCATAAAGAATCCCCTGACACCATATAATTACGAGAAGAAGAGACGCTACCGCGGCTGTATTTCATAAAGGTTCCTTTGCTATCGGTCAGGTAAAGTGCATAAGTGTTGTATACAACAATAGAACCCGGATTTCCTCTCTTTAATACAAGGGCCGACCTTTACCTCACGTGCAGATTTTGAATACAATTCCAACGATTTTCCATGGGCGTGATTGATTTTTAAGATACACAACTTCTTTATGATATCGATTATATTGATTCGGAGCGAACTACATCCGCTATACGATTGTCGAATTAAATTTGATATGTATAATGATGACCAATTAAAAAAACTTTTTAATTTAAGTACTATTCTCAGGTTAATTAATGTGTCATGTTTTATTTGTATGTAATCATGTTTTGAACTAGAAATGATAATAATTATCCATCAAAATAATAATATTGTGTAATGGCGGCATAAGTATTGAGTAAGAGATTGTCGTAGTCCTCCTTGCTTTCAAAAATAGTGGTAAAATAGTTTCACATAAGACACATAATCGTGGTAGAGCCATGTTGCAACTATATTAATAGTACCTATAGTTGTAGCACGAATGGGTCGCCACGACCTGGGAAGGCCCACGATCTCACAGAATACCAGCGTAAAATAGCGCCTCCACGCTGCTGTCTTTCATATGGTGTGTGTAAAAAATCGGAGACCCATTTTACTGGAAACGGCCTCGTTTCATTCCATCTTAGTCGTGTGGATGAGAACGCATCTGCGTTTCGATTCATAGTCGAGGATATATGTAGATGTCTATGGGCCACAACAACCACTTACCATCAGGTGGACTGTGTGCTCGTTCGTTACCCTAATCCTTAAAAATAGAAAATTGAAAACCGTGTTTAGTCTGGTTCTGCGATTGTCAATCTACTCTTTCTGAACAGAAATTAGGACAGAATTAGTTAAGAAAATGATACCTACACACACAGGCTCCTAGGTAGGTAAGAAGTCCTAGCAATAGGTGTCAAATGGTATATTTTATTAATTTAAATAGAAATTACTAATATATTACATAGTTAATAGCGATATCTGTTCGTTTTGGATATCTCGTTCATTGAGGTAAGAAACATGTGGAAAACCAAAAAGATTTTGCCCGTATTTAGAAAAAAACATGCATATCTTATGTCCCCATTCCATGTGATTATTTCAGAACGACTGAGATACAATTTTGTAAACATAACAACTATTATTTTTACAAGAATATCATGTACTATATATAATATACTGCTTTAAATGTTAGGTGGATGTTAAAGTAAAAAATAAGAAAAAGCGTCATAAATTGCACAGATTATGCAACAGCTTGGTGCACGTTTTCTTGCTGGTTTTACAGCTATACATTTCATTTCAATTCAAGGTGGTCTGACAAATTTGTGGTTGCTACTATGGTCCGCCACTTTTTCACTATTAAAGAATATTTGTATTTCCTTTTTATTTGATTAATAGTAGTATGCTTAAACATGGAAAGTGCTTTCTTTAGACTGTGATGAGTTAGTGTCACCCATTGTCAGGGTATTGAAAGTTTCTTAACGAGTCCGTTCGAAATGGGCAAAAAAGGACAATCGATTTGTGACAAATTCATGTTGAGTTGTTCAGGTGTTCAGACATCGATCCGTTTTTTCGTTTGCTTCCTACATTTTTTACCTATGTTTAATTATTTTTCGAAAACAGATAAGCTTGTTGTTGTTCTGACTTGTCAAACAATGTAACAGTAGGATCTTCTTGATAAAGTTAATGTGTTGACAATTCTAGCTTTTGTTAACAAAATACCGAAGTTCTTTATGCTTATTGCGTTTATTATGTCTGTTTTTATAAGCTTTGCAAATATTTTTTAAAGTGTTATATACAGTTTATATACGTCCCCCGGCTGGACACAGGCCTCTTCTCATTTACGAGAGGGTTTTAGGACAAGGAAAGCGTATTGGCGAACTTCACATGTCTTCGAAATACTTTTTTCTTATTTCTCAGAAATGCAGGTATCTTCATGACGTTTTTCTTCACCGCCGAGCTTGTTTACCACAAGCTACATACTTTAAACAACATAATTTAAACGGTACAAAATATTGTGCGTGGGTGTAATATATTTCTTAGTTTACGTATTTTATTAAAGCTTAAATTTGAGATTAACTATCAACTTGCGAATATACGAAATGTTGAACACTTGAGAAATACACATAATTAAGAAAAATTCGTTTATGTAACTTCATGTTTTTAAAAACTGAAACAAAACAACAAAATCCTCATTTAAATTTAAACGGATTAATGGTTAGCACACATATTGTGTAGTGTGTGCAGGTTTCAAATTCGTGCCTGTACCACGAAATCCTTCCATGAAATCATTACGTCGTATCTAAGAAGATAAATAGCAAGAAGTAACCATAAATAAATCGTTATGGTATTAATTACATACGTGGTAGAGCCATGCTGCAGTTTTATTAGTAGTATAGTTGTAGCACGGGGTCGGCTCGACCGAGGAAGAACCACGTTCACACAGAATACCAGCGTCAAATAGTAGCTTAATGCTGCTGTGTTTCGTATGGTGAGTGTAGAGAACCGTAGACCCATTTTACTGGAAACGAGGCATCCCATCTTAGTCCTCACGGGTGACAACGCATCTGCATTTTGATTCGTAATCGAGGATGGATGTAGATGGCTATGTGCCACAGCAACCACTTACCATCAGGTGGACTGCTCGTTTGTCACCGTATCCTATATAAAAAATATTAAAATTTAAGATTATAGTAGCATATCCCTTTGTAATCGATTTAATATGAATACTTATTATAAATATTATGGTCTTTAATTATTACGTTTTATTCTCTGTATATTTTTTCCATTGCAAAGTCATACAAGCTGGTGAGAAAGTACATATTAGATCCTCAATTAATAATTCAACCATCTCTGTCATATATTATTTTATGATTTTCCATCATTTGTTCTTAGTTTTTAATAAAATATTTACTCCATCCAACTGATGACATGTCCAAAGAACTGGAAATGGCACAGTGAAGCTTTTGTTACTTTGAATCGCTTTCCAATGGAATGAAATGATGTACAAAGGGGTTTCATTATTACTCTGCGATTCAGGCATCTACCGCGCAAAAAGCGAGAATTTAAATCAATGCAGTGTAAATATGAAGTGTTTGAAATTGGTGATACTGGTTAGATTTTATAGTTAAAAAGTATTTGAAGAACTAGATTTCAATAAATATTAACAGAGTAGAGATTGATAAATTTGTATATTAGCAACCGTATAAGAACCGCGTAGTGGCGGTGTATATCCGCTACCCTATTTCGTCATCGGATGTCGTGAGAAGCTTCTGCCTAATAACTAAAAATACTGCGTCTTCGAACCCGCCTCTGCCAAGCGTGGCAACTATGGTAAATATCCCCCTTTGGAGTGGATGTAAGGGAAATGCCTGTGCTCAGCAGTAGAATTTTGATAGGCTCTAACGGTATAACCTACAAGTAGCTGATACAAATTATTTATTGCTCTAGCGGAGCGTGGATGACCGCGTCGCATATATAACAGCGCGTGCCGTTTAAATCCTAGCTAAAGTCAACATTTTTGTAACCCAGAAAATTTTGGTTTCCGTGTCTGGTTGTGTTGCGCCATCTTAGCGGTGAGTCGATGTCGGATTGTAATGTATACCGCTAACCTCAGACCTTAGATCATACCTCGGACCTTATGGGCTTAGTACTACAATCGAGCACAGACAGGTTAAGACCAGTTAGTGTTTCTGTATTTTATAAACGCACTACTGTCAATCTCCTGCACAGTTGATTGATTGCTTCCGGTTATTCAGAACTTTATCATCATCGTCACAGAGGAGTTAAGTTTATATCGTAAACTTTGTTGAAAGTTTGTGACATAAATATATATTTCCTTGTCGTTAGTGCCGACATCTCACGTGGCTAGGTGCCAACTCGAGAGGAAATAGGATAATTATTTTATTGTATTATAATTCGAATAAATCTTATTTTGCATTAATTACGCTCATTTTAATTTTGGCTTTGAGAGCTTCATTGGCCTTTCGAGATTCAGCGACCTGGTCGTGGGTGCTACATGCTCGACAAAATCATCAATCAGAATCAAAAAAAAAGTTTCCATAGTCGGTGGTTAGTACATAGCTTCTTTAGTTAGCAGCAATTATAGAAAAAGCCAAAAAGAAGTTACCAATTCTGATAGATGACTGTATAATCATCGTGAAGTTAATCAGTGTGGAAGGCGCGAGATATCCAATACTTTGATGGCCATACCAACTGCCAAGTATAGCGGCTGGTTGAGGTCCAGGTGTAAATTATTATGGGCTGATAAAAAGAAGAATTAATTTTAAACAAATGGTCTTTGCCTACACTAACCAGGGTATTCACAATAAAAGCATAACACTAAGTATCGTTGGGCCGTTATCCATTTTGAACGTTAAAATTGGCCAACATTTTGTCCACTCATAATTAATGTTAGGGCGATAATTGTTAAACCAAAGTTTTTTGGTCTGATCTCTTGTGATGGTTTCTTTCTTCATACGGCCCGTCAATGCCCACTGTTGGGCATGGGTCTCTCACGTGATGGAAAGGATTTGCCTTAACATTCACGCCTGTTTCTACTCATTGATACCCAGTGAATATGGTCAAATATAACCGTGTAGAGGCAGTGTTAGGAAATCCATTACACCATTACTTCCCGTGGGTGACGTAAGAGGCGATAAAGGGAAACTGAA
The DNA here is from genome assembly GCA_018247895.1 of Parnassius honrathi. Lineage (NCBI taxonomy): Eukaryota > Metazoa > Arthropoda > Insecta > Lepidoptera > Papilionidae > Parnassius > Parnassius honrathi. The sequence goes on from DWHP01005240.1 coordinate 7,455, forward strand.
ATAGGCGATGTACACCACCATCTTCCTGATAACAACTCAAAATTATAAAACTTCGCTTGCCATTCAGTCAACTATGCGTGGCAGCTATGGGAAGGCTTTTATGAGAGTTCAGTAGTGGTTTGATAGGTTGCAATTGAATATGGTCAGTAACCAAAATACATTAAGTGTGTTGTCATGCTTTTAGACTTAATTGTTTCCTGTTGATATGCATCACTCAGCTATGTGAAGGCGCAACGCATCAAACTCCATCAAGCCGTGTAATGTAATAATCTCCGGTACACCACCACACACATTGCATTAACATTGCGATGTAATTGAGATGCACTTGATTAGTTGAGTTGTGACGTTTAGTTCGTTAAATATACCTCTAGTTAATTCTTAGCTAATATATGTACCTCTTAATGAAAGAGTATTAATACATAGTTTTATTCGGCTTTCGAAATGGACGACTCGTGGTAATGCAGGGGCTAAGCGCTCGCTGTAGATTTCATAATACGCTTACAATAAGAATTATACCATTACAAATGAAATATTAATTGCAATTTAAAGTGCTGATTGACCAAGTGTCCGGCGGCGAAGGAAAATATCTTGAGAAAGCTTGAATATCTAAACAATAAATAATTACAAGACCATGCTCAGCCGTGACGGCAACGTGGTGCAGTGGCTTAGCAATGAGTGGCGGAACAAGTATTTGTATAGCGTAGAAATAATTGTTCCAGGTCTGGATGTTTGTCCTTTTGCAATTTATGTTTGTAAACTGCCCCCCACGATACAGGAGAAAATCCTAGTGTGTAGGGGGGGGGGGTAACATTTGTATAAAAAGGAAACAAAAAAACACATGGTTTGGTCGCTCCTGTAAAATGGGATCATGCTATTAGCAAGAGTGCTACCAAGCCTGGGCTGACGCATTATCGTCCCGGGATGTAAACACCAGCACTCTAAACAGGAAGTATGTAGCGGCACTGTCGTCGCGCTGCAAACGAAACACACCGAAGCCTAAATCGCGCTATCAAAATTCCGAATCATAAACATATAGAACATCTCCGAACTATGACATGGAGCGTTGGCCGCTCCCCGGGCAGAACACCTTGACCGACGGGAGATCTCCCCTTTTCCTTCTACGGCCACAGTGGTGACCGCGACGTGATCTGAACACGCAATCAACAACCTTCGGAAACTTCAAGCTTCATTATTGTTATAAAGTACTCCACCTATTCGCTTCCGAACAGATATCGTCTGCAGTCTTCGTATCCTGCAAGCCACCTAGCTTCAAAAGGTTCATCGCAGCACTGGAATAATAATGCTTCCTGTTCCGTTAAGTTACTCTCTGCGCAATACAGTGTTCGGCACGGCTCTGAGCCTTACTGCTCCCCTCTGCTTCACGGCACTCTCGCAGATTACTTGCCTTCTTCTCGACTCACCGCAGACTACAGGGCAATCTACTGGCACTTGCACATTCGTCGGCAACGAGGCTGCACTATCGACCTCCGGTCTGAGGGGGGGGGGGCTGATGTAGCGGCGCTGTCGTCGCGCCGCAAGCGAAACACACCGAAGCCTAAATCGCGCTGTCAAAATTCCGATTCATTATATATAGAACATCTCCGAACTATCACACGGAGTGTTGGTATAATTCCGCCTCCAGGTCCTTCAAAAGAGTCATTGCCGAGGCAAATAGGCAGAATTGGCGAGAAGCTAGTTCACCTTGCTTCTAACCCGTGCACTTTGGTCTCTCGTCAAGGCTGTCCAGGGGAATTTTTGTCAGCCATCTCTTCCATCTCTGCACGGGGAGGACGACTTGGCTAGGCTCTTTGAGTCCAACTCGACTCTCGATGAGGGGGGAGTATGCCGCCAACCATCCTGCGGTGTGAGTGTTCTATGCCGGAAGTGCGCTTCACACAGCGCTCGGTTCGTAAAGCACTCCTCTCCCTGGACATGCACAAGTCTATTGTGCCCGACGGTATCCCCTCAATTGTGCTGAGGACGTGTGCTCCGGAGTTGGCACCTGTTTTAACGCGTCTTTTCCGGTACTGCTACTCACTAGGCGTAGTCCCAAAATCATGGAAGACGGCTTTTGTCCACCCGATCCTTAAAAAAGGCGACCGCTTGCACCCGTCCAACTACAGGCCTATCGCCATCACCTCCTTGTACTTCAAAACAATGGAGTCCATTGTAAAGTGCCAGCTCATGAGAAACGTTGAGGATCACCAGCTTATTAGTGATCGCCAATACGGATTTCGACGTGGTCAATCAGCTAGTGATCTGCTGGTCTACCTGACTCACAGATGGGCGGAGGCAGTATAGTCCAAGGGGGAGGCATTGGCCGTTAGTTTGGACTTTGTGAAGGCCATCGATGAGGTTTGGCACAAAGCGCTTCTTTCGAAGCTCCCTTCCTATGAGCTTCACATGAAATTGTGCAATTGGATCACCAACTTTCTTGCAGATCGGAGCATCAAGGTCATTGTATACGGTGCAAGCTCCGATTACAAGCTTACTAATGCTGGTGTTTCACAAGGCTGCGTGCTATCACCAACGCTGTGTCTTCTGCATATCAATGATATGCTGTAAACCGGCAACATTCATTGCTATGCAGATGCCAGCACTGGTGATGCTCTGTACACCGGCCGTGCCAATATTTCTCGGGAAAACGTTTCCGAGTACCGGGACAAACTTGCGTCTAAAGTCGAGTCTTTGCTGAACAGTCTCGGATTAGGGGCGACTAAATTTAGTCCAGTTTAACCCCCAGAAGACACGAGTTTGCACGTTAACCGCTAAAAAGAACCCTTTTGTGGCATTTCTTCAGTTTCAATGCACTCCCCTTGTTGCCTCAGCCAGTATAGGAATCCTTGGCCGACATATCAAGTGGCGTGCAGGTTCGTGGTCACTTGGAAGAGAAAGCCAAATTGGTCTCTAAAATGCTTGGCGTGCTCAGCAGAGCGGGACCGTGTTTCATGCCAGCACACTGCCTGCAACTTTATAAGGCGCAGGTTCGGCCGCACATGGAATACTTATCCCATCTCTGCGCTGGGGCTCCCCAGTGCCAGCTCCTTATACTTCACCGCATCCATCGCAGAGCGGCTCGAATCGTCGACGACCGAGTGCTTTCCGATCGGCTCGATTCAGTGGCGCTGCGAAAAGATGTTGCATCTCTTTGCATTTTCTTTCGCATATACCACGGGGAGTGCTCTGAGGAATTATTCGGATTAATCCCAACCGCCAAATTTCGTGAACGCATTACGCGGCAAACCTCCCAATGCCATCCACACCATCTGGAAGCTAGGCGGTCCAACACTGTACATTTCACTAGGAGTTTTCTTCCGTGTACGACCTCTCTATGAAATAATTTACCACCGGCGATTTTTTCGGACTGATACGACCTGGGGACCTTCAAGAAAAGAACTTACTCCTTTTTAAAGGGCCGGCAACACACCTGCAATTCCCCTGGTGTTGCGGTTGTTCATAGGCGGCAGTAGTCACTTAATATCAGGTGAACCGTGTGCTCGTTTGTCCCCTCTTCTATAAAAAATGGTATGAACCCTTTGTGTGCGTTCTGGTATGTCCTCTTAGTGGTGACAGTATTTTTGCCACGTGTTGTGCCATCTTATAAGTTGGTGAATCGATCTAGCTAACTATGAGGCGTAGTAGAGCGTTTGGTTTGTGTAACTTCGGTAACTCATACAACCCCGGTGATTTGGTACATGATGGTATTAGCGAATTCACGTCGAGATTTAATTTTCCGGATTATTTCTTTATTAAATCGCTAGTTGTTTTCAGCGTGTTAGTTGTGGGGTCTATTTGACCTTTTTGTATGTACTTTTGTCCGATAAAAGTTGTATTTTAAAATTATGCTCTGACATTTCCATTATTACTGTAGCATTTCCTTTATCCGCGCGGAAAATCTTGAGCTCTGGTCTGTTCCGTAAGTTATTCAACGCTGTAAATTCGTCTTCAGGAAGGTTTGATTTCGGCACTGAACTTCGAACTTCGCCTATGGCCTCCAAATCTTCCTTACCGAATATTATTTTTAAACAGACAATCCTCAACACACTGCAAAAAAATTTATCGTATGGGATTTTTCGTGGTGTTAATGCGGTTCATTCCCTTCGCTAATACTTTTATTTTAGTTTCGTCTAGTGTATGTTTTGATTTTAGTCAGTGTGTAGTTTTCGCGTAAATCTGAGAAACCATTAATAAAATATAAGTCAACCCAACTCTACTATATAATGAAAATGTATCCAACATTTTAATTATATAGTAGAGTTGGGAACCTCACTTGCTGTTGCAATCTTAGACCTAACTAGATGCTGACAGTCTGGTTTAAATATAGCTACTGGTATATCACAGTATAATTTTAAAGGAAATTCTGTTTAAGTTCGCTTTATTTCTTATAAGGAATTAATGTCTGTTGTCATAGATTTTATTTTTATTTTCAGGTAAGTTCCTGTTCTGGCAGAGAAAATAATCCAAAGTCCTTTAAAAATAGGTGCAATCTATTTGGTAAGCAGTTTTAATTGTGATATAATTAATTTATAGTTATATATTTATTTCTTAAATATAATTTTATCTTGGAAATTTGGTACACAAGGTAGTTTTTCAATAT
>DWHP01005241.1:0-12050 GCA_018247895.1 Parnassius honrathi
AGCGTCCTCATACGGCCAGCAGTGAAGGACCACGTCTCAGTTCCGTAGGTCATCACTGGCAACACGCACTGGTTGTATAGTCTCGTTTTCAGGTGGGTCATGAAAATAATGAGTTTAGTCTATAGATAAATGTTTTTCTTTTTACTATTGGTTGGTAATGGAAACAAAGGGCTTATATAATATTATTATTACCATCAGGTGTATGAATTTTTTTGGAAACAAAATTGTTAATTAGCGGTACGAAATTTTCCAAACTTTAATTTGGTGACGTTCAAAAATTATCTTTAGTTGATAAGCAATACTGACCAATAAATCTGTGCTGTCATTGAAATTAAATTATTTAAAATATCATGTTTGCAACGACATTGATTTATTAGTTTTTACAAGATTCGTCTGTTTATCAACCGTTGTCATTCAATTTTAAGATACACCGTTTAGCCTGTCGCACTTATAGAATTATTAAATGTCATTATTATAATAAATCTTTTCTAATTTATTTTAACAAGTTTTCTAATTTATGGGTGGTTTTTGTTGTTCGAAAAATGAGGAGGTTCTAAATATGACTAATTCCTATTTTATACGTACTTATATGTTATGCGATATGTTTGTCAATTGTGAAAAAGAAATAGAATTTGATTTTTTTTATTTGTGACTTGAAAGCCGTCTCCGCGTCGCCAGAGTGGTGTGCATTTATATGGCGTAATTTATATTATTTAACATAGGTATTAACGACCATTTATTGTATCAGTTTTTGTACGTGGTAGAGCCACGCTGTAGCTCTATTACAATTGTAGCACGCATGCGTCGGCTCAACCGAGGAAGGACCACGCTCTCACGGATGTAGTGACGATCTGGTATGGTACGCACGAAGACGGTGTATCCAGGCGGCTCTGGTGCTTTGTGGCATTCCTAAAAAAAGGGCTGTAAATATTTATATATAAAATGTATACTCTTAAATATTATTTAAAAGCGCTTATTACAGGCCTAGAGTGAAGTAGACAACAAACGCTATTCCGTAGCACAATACTCGTACGTATCGCATTAGATTGTAATTGCAAAATGTAACTAAAAAAAATAGGAGAAAAAAAGCAAGGAATGCTGCATTGCGCTGGTAACAAATCCATCAGCTGAGACAGCGGTGCCATCTAAATCTGTCAGCATGAGCGCACCTTGTACATAAAGAACTCAGCTGAAGCCAACCTGTCCCCTACAAAACGAAGAATTCTCACACCTAACCCGTCCAGTTGGAAATACACTGTGATTCAGCTTCAGACGTCGCGTTCTGTACCTGCCAACCGAAATAATTCACAAAGGAGGTGAACAAGAATAAACAACTTAAGACATTAAGATGCTTAAACAGTGAATCATAAAAAGGTATGGTATATGGTAGCCGACGGTGTATTTGGGATATATATGTTACAGATAAAATGTTTAATAGGACATAATTCATAACATCCAGACAGTTTGCAATTGTCTAATATGAGTAGGCAATTTGCTTCATGAATAAAGTACGTTACTTATTGGGCAGAGTGACAAAAAGATAGGTTAGGTGAGGTTATGACGAGACAATGTGATAAATAAATAATTAAATTTAATCAGTATTAATTATGTAGCTCTATTTGACTTGTTAATAGTTCGACATTATAAATAGTGCCATAATCTGAGTTGTTCCATAACATGTATATGTTTATGAATAGGGTTTTCATGTGATCGAGTTATTGTAATCTCTGGTTTTGTGTTCAAGTTCTAACCGTCAAATTGCATAATGGCTTCAGAGCTCATTGCTAGGACGTAGTGTAAACCCTGACTTCTGAAGCTATATCGCGGAAGTTATTTTATTATTTTTAATTGTTTGTAAAACGGTTTATACTTTTTATTAAAAAAAATCTAATTTTTGGCGCCTTTGAGTGAACTTATGAACATCAAAAGCTTGAATGTCGTCTATTTAGGCAACATTCAAGCTAGGACATAGTACTAATCTAATATTACTAAAAATAATCATCAAAATCGGTCCACAGGTGACGAAGATAGAAAAATAAAAAGGTCATACACTCAAATTCCTTTTCTTATTTGATATCTGCTAAATATATTATATTGAGTTCAAGTTTTGATCACAAATGCATTCCACAATGTACATCAAAGTGTAATGTACATAATAAGAGATATTATTCCGCGAATAAATAAACATACAATACAATTCATTAGAAACTTAACACTCGCAAATTTGGGTCAAGATTCATTCACCACATGTTGACTGGTGAAAACGCGTCTTCTATTTCCTCCCAAATATTATTTAATATTGAATATCGCGTACAGGAAAGCCCTGTCCGTCTAAAAGCACATTTCTACCTGTCATATCATTCATCTAACATAGTAATGTCGTATCTTACACCGTGAATACTAACCATTGCTGCTTTTAATCACGTTTACGTCCGACATTCGTTGGTAAATTATGTATTGGATTGCAAATTGTATGAATGCTAAAAAGTTGTATCAGTGTTAATTTTCGTACGTCTAGCAGTCATTTATAATAACGGTTGCAGTCTGATTGTTTCTCCAGTTTACTTGTAAGTTTAGTCGTTGTGAGTATTTATAATCGTTACAGCCTATTAAAGTCCACTGCTGAACATAGGCCTCCCCCATAGATTGCTCCATAGGATGGTTGCTATAGTTACCACGCTTGGCAAGCGAGTTGGCACCGTAGAATTTTATTTTTAGCCGTTATTACGAAGACGCTACTGCCCATCTCTTGATTGAGAGATTGCCCTCATCTTTAAGTTTTCCTAACTGGATGATATTGTAGGATAGCGGATATTCTTATACCGTTACTACATGGGATATTGATGAGTATTTATAAAGCTTTGTACGGGCTATGTGTTCCAATGTAAGCGTAATCTAGGTATTTTTTGCGTACAGGGCACTTTTATGCATTGCGGGATTATGAACGCTTGGTAACAATTCGCAAGTCGTCCAGCCACAGCCAGTTTCCGCCATGTCTCGAAACACAGCTATCCTGTGTACCACCACTGCGGCACTTCTCAGTGTGCAACCAACGCTGGCTGGCGGCGTCTCAGTAGCACAGAATACCAGCGTAAAATAGCAGCTTAATACTGCTTTGTTTCGTATGGTGAGTGTAGAGAACCGTAGATGACTATTTATTGGAAACCAGGCATTCGACGTTAGTCCTCATGGATGACAACGGATCTGAATTTGGATTCTTAATCGAGGATAAATGTAGATGTTTATGAACCGCAACATCCATTTACCGTCATAAGTGCACCGTATGCTCGTTTGTTACCCTTATTCTGTATTAAAATAATAACTGATATATTCCCGACATCACATAAAATATGTAAGCTGGGTAAAAATAAAAAATCACGACAGTCTACCTGCTGGTAACAAACTTAAAGCAAACCTCGGAGGACTAAGATGGAAGGCCTTATAGGCCTATTTTAATACGGGCTCTATATATTATTAGCTCAGAAAGTTAGCGGCTGCTATGAATTTCACCCCGGGTTCGATCCCCGCCGAAACCAATGGTCAAAAAATTTAGGTGCTGATTTACCACATGCTTGGTGGTGAAGGGAAACATCGTGAGGAAACCTGCATGTCTGAGAAATAAAAAACATATTTAGAAGATATGTGAAGTTCGCCAACACGCATTGGTGCAGCGCGGCGGACACTTCCTTGCCCTAAAACTCTCTCAAAAATGAGAGGAGGCCTGTACCCAGCAGTGGGACGTATATAGGCTGTAAATTTACCTAATTCTTTATATTCTTCACTTCAGGTGTTATCTAATATATAGTGTAGGAAATTTATCTTTATAAGAAAACAAATCTCGAAAATAATCTTTTTTTTTCAAAACTTAAGTAACAAATGAACATACAACCTACCAAGTAAGGTAAGTGCTCGCTGCAATAAATAGTCACTTGCTTCAAACGAAGAAGGCCGCAGATGAGTTGCCACCTCTGAAAACTAAGATGAAATGCCTTACATTCTATTACTTATTATACTGGTTCTCTTCAGACCGGAACCCAACTGTGCTAGTACTGCTGTATTCCGGTTTGAAGTGCATAAAGAACACAGGGAAAGAAATAAAAGAGGGTTTTAAGGACAAGGAAGTGTCCGCCGCGCTGCCCCAATGCGTGTTAACGAACTTCATATGTCTTCGAAATATTTTTTTTTATTTCATAGACATGCAGGCAGAGCGCTAACCATCTAAGCTAATAATATATAGAGCCTGTATTAAAATAGTCTATGCAGCCTTCCATCCTCCAAGGTTTGCTTTAAGTTTGTTGCCATCAGGTAGACTGTCGTGATTTTTTATTTTTGTACAGTTTACGCATCTTACATCGAGAATACATCAGTTAATATTTTTAATGTAGAATAAAGGTGACAAACGAGCACACAGTGCCCAAATGATGGCAAGTGGATGGTTATCCTCGATTAAGAATCAAAATACAGATCAGTTGTCATTCCTGAGGACAAAGATCGAATGCCTCGTTTCCAATAACTAGTTAATTCCGGTTTAGTACACTCACCATACGAAACACAGCAGTATGAAGCTGCTATTTTACGAACTATTTTTTTAGATGGACCGTAAGTTGTATTTTTGTACTTGGTAGAGCCATGCTGCAGCTATATTATGGTTAAGCAAGAATGAGTCGGCTTGACCAGGAAAGACTTCGCTATCTGGAATACCAGTGTAAAAAAGCAGTTTAATGGTGCTGTGTTTCGTGGTGAGTGTAGGATCGGAGACACTTTCTTCTGGATACGAGGCGTTCCGTCTTATTCCTCAGGGGTGACAACTCAACTGCATATTGATTCTAATCGAGGATTAATATAGATGTCTACGTGTAATGGCCGGGGATTCTATGGCCGCACGCGCCGACACACGCGCACACACACATACACACATGCACACATATATACTTTTGTATTTTTTTAAAATTTTGGTTGTTAAAGTAGAGTAATTAGTTTCAGTCATTTTTGGTTTTTTAAATTAAAAAATGTATGTTTAGATAAGGAAAAGCGGGGTTTTCAAAACACAGGCATTACTTGCTTAAATGGAGATCCCAATCAACTACGTAATTAATTTAAGTTTTGTGAAGAAAAATAATTTTTTTTTACTTACCTTCAGACAAACTGTGTACTCCATTGTCATCCATATACCAAAAAAGTTCGATCGTCGCTTCATTTTTTTTTAAAAAGATATAAGAGTGATCTTTAATTTTGTAACATCAAATTCACTTCGCAACTTTCTTGTTGCAAGACAAATCAATCGTCCGATGGTCATACATAAGGCTCTTTGTTCCACTGCATAAACTCCATCGGTCGTAACACTAATCAACGGGCGCATTATTGCTCGTGCACTGTATGTAAACATTACAAGTCATTGATTGCTTGTAAAATTGGACCACCCGCGCTTAAGCTTTACTGAGACATCTTCATATCTGTGCATCTTACCTCCTTACTCTTCTTTCTTGACTCGTTGGACCAGTGCTCGTAAATGCGGTTGCTGATGCTGGTCCCGGGTTCGAATCTCGGATCGGGCCAAAGTAGTAATTGCGTTTTCTTTCAAGTAATTTTCAGTAGCAGCCCGGAGTCAGGAAGTTTTTTTTTATATAGTAATGGTGACAAATGAGCACACAGTCTAACTGGTGGTAAGTGGATGCTGTGACCAATGGACATCTACATTTATATGTGCACGAACGCTGCAGAAATATTACGGTTATAGCACGAATGGGTCGGCTTGACCGAGGAAGAACCGGGCTCTCACAGAATACCAGCGTAAAATAGGAACTTAACGCTGCTGTATTTCGAATGGTGAGTGTAGAGAACCGGAGACCCTTACTATGGAAATGAAACATTCCAGGTTATTCCTCAAGATGACAACGCATCTGCATTTAGAGTCTTAATTGAGGATAAATGTAGATGTCTATGGGCCTCAATATCCACTTACCAAGGTAGAATCTGTGCTCGTTTCTCACCTTTATTCTATTAAAAGGGCACCAACACTCACCGAACCGACGTATGCCCAGTCTTTGCAATATTTAATAAATCTTCGGACATACAGAAATCAACATTTAAAATTGCAACTAGTAATTTTATTGGTTGTCGCAGGAATCCAACTTTCCGTAAATTTAACGGTTTATGAATTACTTATGAGAAATCCCGCCGTGATAATTTTCTATTTGTTTATGCTTGCGTCAAATTTGGCCCACATAGATCTCAAAATGAGTGCCACGTGAATACAGATTTGTTTTTCTAAACATCGGATAATCCACTTTTATAAACTAAGCATAATCTGTTGGTTTTTATTCGTCAAGGGCTCAAATTATTATTTCAAATGAGGTTGTACAAATACAATGTTTCCTCATTCTCAACCCTGTATCAAGCAACTAAAAATACATAAGCAGCCTTATGAAGATCGCGCATTGATAAAATTTGTGGGGAATTGCGGACGTTCAATTTGCTCTCTTGCTTACGCAATTAATCATTATCAGTATTGAGACTTATAAATTGATCTTGTGAGATTTGTACTGTACTACATATTCAGTATAGAGCAAATGCTGTTCGAACAGCCTTAACGAGTCTCCGCCACAATTATATACCGGTGTAACGTGAAGGACATAATCGCATGATAACACCAAAGTATGCAAACAAACAGAAACACTACTAATGTGACATTAGGATGCCTCTCAGCAACACGACCTTCCTTGACAACACTAGTAGAATAGCCCAATGGACATAGTAACGACAGTGAGGCCCGTAGAATCACCGACTGCTCCCTCTTTGTCGCATGCGCGATAGTTTATTGCGCTAGAACGAGTGGGAGATTATAGTTGTACCTTCATCTGCTCGTATTTCCTTTTATTTCTTACCCTCATTCCCAATAGTAGATTATAGAATAATTTTGTGATTAATTTATTATAATTAATAGAATCCGCGTTACTTTACGGATATTCATTTTGTCAGAGATGTTAAAAACCTAAAATCCGCACGGTATAATAAAACGATGTGTCTTACCTAGTTTGAGGAGCACCTTCCGCCCGCTCCGAATTGCGTGCATCAACTGCGTCACCACTGATTATAATCAGTGGTGACGCAGATGATGCACGCAACTCAGATACCACTTACTCCCAACACCACTACACTATAAAAGACACACCAGAGACGATAACACGATACGTGGTTTTTCTCCAAACGAAGCATCCTCAGACCAAGTCTATTTCACCTCAGGATGCCTTGTTAGAGGCGATGTGCAACTTAGTGGACAGCAGTGTCATCAGTGTACACTTTTTAAGGCGTCACGTGACGACCATGACGCTTACGAGAGACATCGGCCATGTCCATGAGAAAGAAGCTCTTAGTGTGAGATAACCTTATTATAAAGAAAATTAGGCCCGCGACATTAGTGAAAAATATCTAAGAAGAAAAAATCTTTAAAATCCGTGCTATAATAGAGTAAATCTTTATTCATTTCACTCTGGTAAAAGTCTAAATTAGCTAATAGGTGTTAATTCTTTGAAATATGAGCAGTGAAAATTTCTTCAAAGTGTGTAAAAATATATTAAAGTTGCACTTATAACTGAATTTTTCTTCTAATTTCCACGTGGCGTTCATAAATTCGCATAAGCCACCGCAAAGCGAATAATGACCGGTTTTGTTTTGAGGAGCACTCGATATCAAAGTGTCCGCTAAACGGGCATAATATACAACAATCATAAACAACATTACCTGTGAAATATTGTTTGTACGGACTGTGCCGTTTTACGTTCGGCTAGAGTAACCATGATGCTACGCACATAAACCGGACAAAAAAAGCACTTAAAAAGGGTTACGGTTACCGTTACATACAATGTAGACCTCCCCTATAGATTATCCCACGGGGGAAATATATTGCATACTTGCCATGCTTGATAGGCACATTTTTTCGAATTTTTTGCTGTTATTAGGGAGACACTGGCCATCTCCTAGTTTCTTTTCCCATGTTGCCTCTTATGGTATCTACGGAACAATATGGGGTAGAGAATTACCAAATAATACTATTGAATGGCTGCTTAAGAAACTCCATCACGTTAGAATGCTGACAGAATGGTATATTATAAATCGATTAAAGGAAACACTTAGAAGATCTTGAAATAAATGATCGTCATTATTACAATCCTTCACAAGTCCACTGCTGGAAAAAAGGTCTCTCCCCAAATAATGCCTAATGTACGCTGAGCCAGCTACATCCAACTGGGTCTGTTACAAAGTATTTAATGCATCTATTAATATTTACGTACGGCCGGATTTAATTCCAGTGTCAGTTTAGTAAAGTGAGAGCGTCCACGGTGAATGCGCGGCGTCTGGGGTCTGTTGCGGGCGAGACGGCTGGGACGTGCAGTGGTCACAGCGACTAGTGAGCTGTTTGAGTGCTTAGACCGTATTTCAGCAATTGCAAGCCATGGGCGAATATTTAGTATTTTAGAACCGGTTTAATATCCCGCCACACGCGCATTGGGTCGCTTTCTCACTAGACGCATAGTGGGTCTGTAACGCGCGGACTTTGCAAAACGCGCGGATAAGAATGTTTAAAAACTACGCACGCTATCTCGCTCATGCCTGTCGCACTAAGCCCCGCCTTATTTATAGTCTCTACACCCCGCTTAAGGGTACTGGCGTTCTGTGCACTATACTATGGACGCAAATGGCGTTTCATATGTTTGATACTTCGCGCCCGTCGTCGCAACCACGCTAGGCTTGCACTGTGTACGCACGCTGAGAGACAATATTTTTAATAAAATATACTAATATTAATTAATTAATAATTAACGTTAAAATGACAAAAACAGATGCCTGCAAAATTTCTTTTGTTGATTCTTGATTAGTCAGAAATCTCGTTTGTAAAAGGTAGTAGTTTAAAAAAATATGATTGAAAAACGAAATTATAATTTTTCCGTCGAAGATAAGGATTAATCAGACATTTTACTGTATTTTTTTTAAATGACCGGATTTAAAATATTAAAAACTGATAAGGAAATTATGGTCATGGGATTAAATTATGACAAAACCAATTTTGAAAAAGACCTTAAGCCTTAGCCCAAGAACCGCACGTGTAATTTTTCTGTAACAAAATAGGCGTAGAAACAAAATTGTAACATCCGCGAAATCAGCCAGTAATCCTTTCTCCTTTCCTCAATCGGTAAGAGAAAAAGAAGAATAGTAAACCATTAATGAGATTACCCGTATAACGTGTCAAATATGGCCCCCCTTGTGTTGGCAAGTACGCTGGCCGCGCGCCAAGTGCGCCTGCTATTTGCTTATAATTCGGAATCAATATGCTAGCACACGTGCGTCCGACTATTTCCCTCATAAACGTTGTAATCGTTGTTGTAATTCAGGCATTGTTGCAGTTTAGGCCATCCGTACTGTTAGGTATTAAGGCTCAATTGCTATTCCGTGACTAATTTCATAAAATCATTAACAACAGACAAATTACAGAACATGAACGTATTGATAGAGACATAATGATACGTGGTAGAGCCACGCTACTTTAACTGATTTTATATTTCGGGAATTTTTATTTATTTTATAACGGTGACAAACGGGCACACAGACCACCTGATGGTAAGTAGTTGCTGTGGTCCATAGACCTCTACATTTATCCTCGATTAAGAATAAAAAAGCAGATGCGCTGTCACCCTTGAGAACTAAGATGGAATGCCTCGATTCCAGTAAAAAGGATCATACAAAACACAGCAGTATTAAGCTGCTATTTTACGCTGGTATTCTGTGAGAGCGTGGCCTTACCGAGTCGAGGACACCATTTAAAATATCAAAATCATGCTAGAATATATCGGCGCTACCACGTAAATAAGAGCAGTATACTAGCGGATAAAGATTGCTTTAAATCGACTGCTCGCCTGTACTAATAAATTTCATAAAGGATGTAAAAAAAATATCCTGAAAAAAATTAATGCCCGGCGCCACCAACGAATTTGTTACTAGCGATTCTAAAGGTGGATTTACCTCACGCTCGCGGTAAAGGAAAACATCGCGAGGACGCTTCACAAATACTTAAAACGGCTGTTGCAAAATAACCCTGAATAATCTAACGTCAAGAAAGCAACCCTATTACGAAGTTTGAAGCGACAGTTGCCTAATGGTCTAATCTGTGTACCGCAAACTTGAAAAGTCGTGAGTTTGAATCGGCCTTTCGACTACACTCATGAATCTCTGTAAAGCATTTTAAGCATTATTGGAATAATTAACGTAAGTATCAATTATCTATATTAAGAAACGGGAATAAAAGTGAATGCAAGTGAGAAATAAGAAAATAAAACGAGATGTGAAATAAGAATAGAAGGGGAGTTGGACGAACAAGTAGATGAGTTTGTATATTTGGGATTTCTATTCAGCAGGGTTGGGGGATATGATAAGGTTATAGAACGACGAGTGAACGCAAGCAATAAGGTAAATACAATATACAATATACACTATATTGTGATAAGTCAGAATGTGTCAAAAAAGGCACGCATAGCAATTCACAATGCTGTGTTAGTCCTTAATTTAACGTATGTAAGTGAAAGTTGGGAGTGGCAGAAGAAGTACGAGAGTAGAATAAATGCAGTAGAAAAGCGGTTGCGAAGGAGTATGTTAGGGCTGAATTTGAGTGACAGGGTGAGAAGTTGTGTAATAAAAGAAGAGTGTGGTTTGCAAGATGATGTTATGAGCAGGAAAAAAAGGAATCCTTCGGTGGTTTGGTCATGTAGAAAGAATGAATGAGGAAAGAGTGACGAAGCAAATTTATATTGCTGAAGTAGACTGAAGAGTCGGAAATGGACATCTTTGGCGAAACTTTATCGACCAAATTGGCGTTATATTGAAAATGGGCCAAAATAAGAGTATCCCTAACCGACCAAAATACTAGCGTAGGTATATGGATGAGGAGGAGGCGAGAGAGGTATGTCAGGACCGTGCTAAATGGAAGTTTTTACTCTCTGCCTACCTATCAGGGTGACAGGCGTGAGTGTTAATTAATATTAACGATTATTATTAATAGCATTGTATATCTAACGTATATCACTTACGAGTATAGGTGTAATTAACTCCGAATCAAGAGTAGCCTAAACACAATCACGATATTATTGAACTAACTGAAATAGTAGTAATATATTTCGCTGCGTTCACGTCTCTTTAAAATAAGATTTAAAAAAAAAAATTTAAAATCGATATTTTTCCAATCGAAACACTTCGTGTCGATATCTCGCCGTCTCTGCCGCTAAACTTACACATTCTATTCCCGTCGCTTCACCACCTGTCGCAGAGGAAACGGCCGATTAACAATGCATTCGTTATACACAGCGGGATTTGCGGCGGGAGCTTAGAAAACCAGGTTTACATTGTTTTTCTTCGTGCTATAAAAATGTGGTAAAGCGGCGGTTAGGTTATTATCTGGATTTCGGAATCGTAAAAAATCTGCACAAATTAAATTAGTAATATAAAATTATAGGTTAGGTTGAAAGGTGAGTTGTAAATTTTACGGGATTTTCGTGACTGTGAGGAGATTTTTAATATTTTTATATACATTAAGGTGACATTAAGGCATCAGGTATAAAACAAGCTCTGTAAATAGTTAGTGCATTTTTTGTATATATAAATATAAGTATGTAATAGCTTACTCTATATGGGCACTGCAAATAATTAAAAATGTACTCTCTCACACGCTCTCTTAGAATACCTGTTAAAAATAGCAACCTAATGTTGCTGAATTTCTTATGGCAAGTGTAAAGAACAGGAGACAGGGTTCGGCCGCACATGGAATACTGTTCCCATCTCTGGGCTGGGGCTCCCCAGTACCAGCTCCTTACACTCTACCGGATCCAGCGCAGAGCGGCTCGAATCGTCGACAACCGAGTGCTTTCCTTTCGGCTTGATTCACTGGCGCTGGGAAGAGATGTTGCATCTCTTTGCGTATTTTATCGCATCTATCACGGGGAGTGCTCTGAGGATTTGTTTGGATTAATCCCAACCGCCAAATTTCATGAACGCACTACGCGGCA
>DWHP01005242.1:0-12048 GCA_018247895.1 Parnassius honrathi
TTATTAGGTTTTGTTTAATCTTTCGAATGGAAGCAATACCACAAAATGTTGTCTTAATTAGTACCTAAAACTTTATTAATTTTTACCGTTAGGAGTAGAATTTTTTCGTCAAATTCAAATGGGTTGGCGACTTGATAAATAATTCTTTAAAATTGGTTAACAATTGTCGAGAAAATTGTGTAATATACACAAAAAAAAATTAGAACTTTCTTTTTTTGGTGTTGGTTAAAGATGCAAACCATACTCGGCAAGTACTTCACAAAATTTTCGTATTTAATTATCGAAAGTAAAAGTTTTGATTAATTAGTAACAATTTTGTGACAATATTTATTATAAGGCCCAAACATATCCACTGCTGCGGGCTTTTCTTTTAAGAGTGAGAATTTGATTGAATTGCCAAGTTTGGATAGCGTATTGGCGAACGTTGTGCAGTATCATATCTCACTCACAATTGATGTTGTTTGCCGTTGTCGGTCTTGCTGTATTACAATGATGAATGATCTACAGGTCAGTTTTATATCATACATCTAAGGTCAAAAACATTGTTCTGTTAACTTATAGAGACTATAAGCCTTCCTTTGCTGGGTGCCATTTTATAGAGGTTTATGGAATTGCAAATAGTTTGTTATATTGTTCCGATGCATTAAAGTAGAAATCTTTAATTCTTGAAGGTTTTGAGTTTTAGACACAAGTAGATTCCTCTTGATATATTTTCAACCACCGAAAGATATAGGTAATCACCGCTTAAAACATCATAATAATCATAATTGTGCTGGTACTTAAAATCGAAATCAGGTTCGAATCGGAAAATCGCGTACAGTGAAAATTAAGTCGAACGCTCAACCCTGACCTTAAAGCTTAATAGTAATGTCATTGTCAACAAGCATTGCTGAGTCCAACCCCTTTCATGTCAGTGTTGTGTCGAGAAAAAAACCAAATAAGACATAACGAAACAAAATGCTTAGCTTCTGTTCACCACTATTGTGGTCTGTTATTGTGTGTGAAAGAAATCTTTATAATAATAAAGAGATATTCAGCTAGCATATTGTTCGCTGCTAGTTCTTTAGTGTAAATTATCTTCATCTGGTAGGCATCTGAATAGTGATTGGTCATCAAAACTGACTACAGTTTCATTGTTTCAGATAGATATTTGTTGCTCTTTTATCCGAACTACCGTGCAAAATTCTTCGTTTCAAAGAGCGCAAGCAATCCGTGATATTAAATACCTGAACACTTATTACTAGAAATGACACATTCCATCTTAGTCCTCTAGGCAATGTATCCGCATTTTGATTCTTAATTGAAGATAGACGTAGATGTTTACGGGCCATAGCATCCACTCACTCACTCACCCATGGGGAATGTGTGCTCGTTTCTTACTCATGTTCAAAATAATACACCTGGTCGCAGAGATCGATCACATCAAGTAAGTTTTTCTTACAGCCTCCCAGCATCCTACGTCTACGTCATAGTGCCCG
The DNA here is from genome assembly GCA_018247895.1 of Parnassius honrathi. Taxonomy (NCBI): domain Eukaryota; kingdom Metazoa; phylum Arthropoda; class Insecta; order Lepidoptera; family Papilionidae; genus Parnassius; species Parnassius honrathi. Next base: position 1,479 of record DWHP01005242.1, read on the forward strand.
AGTGAAAACGTTTAACCGTACAACGGCTTTAGGGACCCTTAAGAGCCTATTCCTTTATAAAAGGCTGGCATGCATCTACAATTCCCCTGGTGTTGCAATTGTTCATGGGCGACGGTAATCATCAGGTGAGCCTCAATGGGGACTAGCCGTCGGCGTAGGTTAGGATTTCAGTACCCAAGTGTATGCGCAAGCACTGGTGCTCTTTGTATTCCCTTACTCTCATAGTCCGATGGGACGGTAAACCGACACAACCGGAGAAAAATCAGGCGTAAGACCAACGGCTTGACGTGCTTTCCGAGGCACGGTGGTAAGACTCCGCCAACTTCCTGACTTCGGGCATCTACTGAGAATTTTTTGATGGAACTCAATAACTGATATTTTTGTCCACCATCCGCGTTTCAAACTCGAAACCTGATGATCAGCAGTCGCACTACTACAACCACTAAACCAACGAGGCAGTCGCTACTATTATATGTCAGAGAAGTAGCAGACAGGATTGGCTGCAACTTGGAGAGGGCTTCTATTAGAGCATTTTACAAATCGCAAATCTACAAGGTACAGGTTTGTGTTCTATAAGATCTCGATTGTGAACGTGGTCCCTCTTCCATAGGGCAAACAAAAATATCGATTAAAGGTACATAAAAGGTGTCGACTAAATGTAAGGTAAACTTTGCAAACATATTCATGACCGCTCGTTACTAACATAGGATTTGATAGACTGTAAATCGAGCCGGCCCATTTGTGCCGCAGCTCGGCTTCATCACCCACCACTCACATAGCATGTTTTTAATAATAAATAACAGCTACTGCGTAATTAAAAACACATTTAAAGTATAAAAATTAAAAGAGATAAGCGTAAATATGTTTGCATTATTTATTATTTTATAAGGGCCGCCTATTTGTTAACATTTGTATCTGGTAATACAATCGTTCTACTTAACTGTTACTTAAAGCTTAACCATTTCACAATGGTAGAAGCAAAGACCAACAACAGCAAGTTGATCACGTGCGCGTGCGTGAGCTTTGAATATGTAACAAATTGCCGTTAAATGCGGTATTCATATTTTAGGATAATATATATTCTTTAGTTTAGGTATCGTTTAAAGTAATGGACAATCTTGAGCTAATTTAGTATATATTATAACTTCAGTATTAAATATTTGAATCTATGTTTTGGTTTTATTATTATTATTGTAAAAAGTGCAACTGTGTAAGCCCTAATACGATCTTCAGATAAGAAAAAAAACATAGGTTATTAGTGAGATCTCATATTTATGTTGTAACATGTAGTGGCGGTGTAAGATATCTACTACCCCATATCGTCCCGTGGATATCATAAGACGCGACTGAGGGAAACTGAAACAGGAGATGGGCAGCTGTATCTTCCTGATAACAGCTAAAATTAATAAATTACTGCAGTTTCCAACCCGCCTGCCAAGCTTGGCAAATATGGCATAATCTCCCCTATGAGGCAACCTATTGGGGATGCCTATGTTTAGCAGTTGAATATTATAGGTTATAACGGAATGGATGTTGCACTTAACGCTCAAAACTCTTTGATTATATACATATACATAATCAAAGTCAAAACTGTTACTAGATGCGATTAAAGTTATTCAATCTTATTTTATTAATGACGTAGCCCTACTTGGGTTTCTACTATCAGTAGAATTTGTTGGAGCTACGTTGGCAAATCACAATGTCGCAACTGTACTTTGTATCCGTTTTCGTCTATGTGATAAATTACAGAATTGTTGTAATCGACAACAATATCATTATGTTTGAGTATAGAAGTATTACTGAATAGCTAAAAATGTAATTTTAGGTTAGGTTTTTATATTATTCTCATTCGTAGACACATATTAAGATAACACACGACAAAAAAGCTTTAGGCTGATGGAAGCAATGACAGTACGAAGACTTGACTAAAAGAAGACCAGTATTTACCTACTGCCCGTCTGTACTACGACATCGCAATAATTAAGAATCTATAGACGAGAACTTAAGACATCCTATAGAATGGAAAAGGCTCACTCTACTTAGGGCCGAGCATATGTATATCAATTTGTTTAATAGAATAGTGGTGAGAAACATGCACACTGTTAACCTGACGGTAAGTGGATGCTGTGGCACATTGATATCTACATTTATCTTAATGCAGATACGTTGTCACCCCGGAGGATTAAGATGAAATGCTTTGTTTCCTGTAAAAAAGGGAATCCGGTTCTAACCATACGATACACAATATCATGAAGCTGATATTTTGCGCTGGTATTCCGTGAGAACGTGATCCTACCCCGGTCGGACCGACCCATTCGTGCTACAATCATAATACATCTGCAGCATGGCTCTACCACGTAGTATAGGAATAAATTCGCACCAATCAGATAAGGTACGAATTTAGTCTAATATAATAGCTAAGTTCTCTCATAACTGAAAGGCATTCATAATATTAACTAAAAATGTTTTTTGGGTTTGATAAGTAAGCTTAAGATAACATTTTTATATATGTGTTGTTGCTTCAAGTTTCATGCACGTTTTTAGCTATCAATAATTGAAATGAATTAGCACGAATTCTATCACGATTCGCGAACTATTTATGAAAGCGTGATGTGAATTGCTACGAATTGCTCGCCGATCATCTGAGCAGCCTTCAATAAGAGCTCGTGTGCGCAATGTAAATTCAAATAGCTCGCACACGAACAAGTTACCAATGTAGTTCGAGGTCGATCTCTTATTAGGCTGTTTAACTTTGATTTGTCTTATCTATGTCGCAACCAGCCCCGGGACACTGGTCTTTTACTTTTACACACCTTCGTCAATCAAGACTTCAATAAGACCGAGGATTTAATTATAATTTTCATATTACTTTTAAATAATTAGTGTTATTAATAATGTTATTAAACATGTCTCTTTCTCAATCGAATAAAAAACATTTTCCTACTAATTTTTTTAAAGCGTTAGTTTGAAGACTTCACATGTCCATTCTAGTTCCACGAGTGTAGACACAAACACAAGCTGGCTCGCATCTCACTCAGAATATCTGAAGCATGAATAGATTGGCGCGAACGTGGAAAGAATATGCTCCACGCACGCATGGTGCAGCTGTTTTTTGTATATTGAGTGACGATGGTGACAAGGACCGGAGATTCTTTTAACTAGTAACAGAGACATTTCATCTTAGTCCTCAGGAGTGACAAGGCATTTCGATTCTTAATCAAGGGTGTTAATAGTTTACCGCATTTACCTACCATCAGGCGAACCTTATGCACGTTTGTTACCCACACATATATACAAAAATAACGATTATGCAATTATATCAAAAGTATGCTCTTCCGCATTTTTAGACGCACTCAATAATTTTAGACTGGAAAACCAACAATTTGTGTTTTTGTAAAAATGTTACTCAAGCTGGGTTTAGAACGACGGTATAGCTAGGTATTTTAACTACTATACCATAAGGTCTTATAACAAAAGTCATTAATTAAAACAGTTTGTCAGGTATTTCTAACAACTTCGGTATAATTAACAACGTAATAAATATTTCAAGTAACGTTTAAATACCTTCTATTTTTGGGAGCGGCTGGCCTAGTTTTTTTAAGCTTAACGTGTGCAGGCGGAGCGGGTGTACTGTCGTGCATGCGATCGTCAGCTGTCGACGACATTGACCTTCTTTGGCAGAGGAAAGTGAAACAAAATTATCACAACTAATAGGTGCAAAAATTTATCGTTTTATTTTTTCATTGCCTCCCATTTAAAATATAAACTATAAATAAAATTTTAGTTGATTGTTTATGTATTCATTTTTAAAGATTTTAAACAATTTTTCTTATGAGGAATTAATGAACCCTACAATAAAAATAGTTGCAAGTAAACGGTTTTAATGGTAAAATTATATTATATAGCATTATAATAAAAACTACAAACATAAATTATCATACAGACCAATTCCTCGCAGTATAAAGCTAAGAACGCTGGCTGCGTTGCGCTAGTAATATAAAAAGCGATGGTTTCTTCGCTGAATGGTATACTGAGCCTTTGAGCAAGAAAAAGAAGATTATGATAAATAGTTGTTCTGGCAACTTGTTTGGCATTAAATCTTTGTGTAATAGTAATGTAATATTCAAAATAATATTTGCAATATTATTTAAACGACACTACGGATTACTTGAACACCACTTGTGGTGTATTCTTTTAATATTATATTTGAAATAAAACTAAGTAACGTAAGATATGCACTAAGAAAATATGAAAAAAGAAAGAAACAGGGTAACAATGACTATAATTTATAAACAAACTTCAACAGTAAGGAGAGAACGATAAGTCGTTTGCCGTATCACTATACGGCGTAAATGAATCCACGTAGGTGTGGCAAGACGTTACTACGGGGAACGCTAGAGAAGTCTAATGGCTTTTGATATACAGCGGTATAAACATATCAGTTATGCCACAGCAGACATAAAAGTGAAGTGCGAAAGGTAGTAAAGTTATTAGAAGTTTAGATTTTATTGCGATCTTCAATCTGTCTGCTAACCGTCAGAATTATGGCAAATAACCGCTACATTGGGAGAGGTCGATGTCTTTCAGTAAGCTTTTACGGACTGACGATGATGAAGAAGAAGAACAACAGATAATTCTTTTGACATTTTTGGGTAATAAAGTAATGCGATATAAACCCTTCCAAACTATAAATTCGTTCTTGTAAGTCGCGTTATTTATTGTCTTTACAAAGTTGAAGGTGTTTCCGTTAAATATAGCCTATCAAAATGTACTGCTAAATATATGCCTCCCCATAGACTGCTTCATGTAGGAAATTAATATATTTATACTTTCAATCATTTTTGTCACGAAAATATATAATGTACTGCTTAACATGGTAAACACGGGCTAGTCGTTCAAAAAATCCAGCAGTAAATTTAAACGGCTAATAAAGAAAGACACTATATTTTTACAAAGTTAGTTTCAAATAATTTTACTTAAATGTTATACTAGGACTAGGTACATTATGTTATTATTTTTACGTTGTAAAGCCATGCTGCAGCTACATTATGGTTGTAGCACGAATGGTTCGGCGCGGCCGGGGTAAGACCACGCTGTCACAGCATACCAGAGTAAAATAGCGGCTCAATGCTGCTGTGCTACATATTGTGAGTATAGAGAACCAGAGCACTTTTTACTGGAAATGAGGCATTCCATCTTAGTTCTCATGAATGGCAACTCATTTAAATTTTAATTCTTAAATTAGGATAGATGTAGATGTCTGGGCTACAGCATTTACTTACCATCAGGTGGACTGTGTGCTCGTTTGTCACTCTTAATCTATAAAAAAAATTAAAAATTATTTTTAACCTAGGTTAAAAAACGAGAGGATTGGATTAATTAAAACTACTTTTACGGATTTTGTCGCGTTTAATTTTAAATGATTTTTAAATCCCGACGTTTCGGGTGCTTTCCAGCACCCATGGTCACGGGGACTGAGGTGACTGACGTCCCGATGTCAATGTTAACTCGGAGTATCTTTAGCTTTATAATAATAGTTTATGGTCCGATCTATGCAGAATGAACTTACTCTGTGTTGAAGGCTTGCAGTGGTATGATTGGGTTTGGTTTTAATGTTATTAATTACAGGGTCTCAAGTAGGTGGTAGTACCGAGCCTCCTTCTCTATTGAATTAGGATGGTTTTTAATTTCAGTAGCCTCACGTATCATTGATACCAAAGAGCAATCGATGTTCTTTCGCGACGCGTATTTTTTTAATTTAAAGTAATTTATTCTTTTAAATAAACAAAAAATATTCGACGCGTATTTTTTATGTATGCTTACCGATTTTTCGGAAAGTACTGAATCCTTGAAATATTTTTTTCTTAAAATTGATTTATACTTCAGGGTTGGTTTGGTTCCATATAAATATTTGGAAAAAAACAATCCTTATTAAAGACTTAAATAAACCTATGAATTTACATTTTCACTTAATAGAAAGCTTATCAGTTATAAACTAAATTTTAGCGCAACAAACTAAAGACATTTAATAGTCATTTGAAAAGATAACCAAAAAGTGTTTAGAATTTTAAATTAGTGTTAATTTGTTCGGTTACGAAATTAAATATTATAAAACAAAAATGTGGCAACTTTGTAGTTTGCAAAATATGTTCTACATTCTTGCCATTAGGTATAACAATAGTATCAACTAGTGGAGCCAAGCTAATAGATGGTACTGGCATAGTAAGATATCACCCAAAAATATAATTTTATTCTGTAAAAAATATCAATACTCCCGTTTACGTCTCCATTTAACTTCTAATAGCTTGTGATAGGGTCGTTCACTCCTTCCCGAATGGGTTTCCGCTTAGTAGCCGTGGCATGGTCACCATGATGAACGAAGATGAACCCACATGGCTGATCTGAGGTGATCACTCTGAGTATTCTTGGTAAGCCTACTTCGGATGTGTGTTGGTGGGCTGCGGTGAGAGGGATTTCTCCCGCTACATCCGAGGTAGAATCGCGGGAGAAGAAGTTTTGGTATAGCGATGCGTCATAGCAAGGCTCTCGTCCCTCCTTCGCAACTCAGGCGGGCGTACCGTTGATGCGGTGATGGTGGCATCGCGGCGGGCTATCACTACCCGCACGGCTGAAACTTGGTAGACGCCAGAGCCATAGAGCAGTTCTGTCGCAGGGGTAGTGGATAGCCTTACTCTGACACTACACGGTCAACAAACTGTTTATGATTATTTAAATGCATTCAGATACAACGCAATTTTATACGTGGTAGAGCCACCACCACATATAACGCACTTATTTAACTGCAAAACTTTGTAACAAGCAATTATTTTTCATCAAAAATTATGAACCGTCTATTAAAATATTTTAACAACTTCCGTTATTTTGATTTTATTTTTGCAACAAGACCAAAAGGAGAATGCTTGAAATCCTTATGTTTCGTACACATAATTAAATAATTGCATTTTTTTATCTACCTAATTAAATAATTGGATTGCATCATATGCAATCCCATATTGCTTCTCAAATTTCTTCAACACTTTAATAAAAGTTGTTTTCAAGCAATTAAGCTTACAGTATTAATATCACTAACCTCTCGTTTTTTTAACTTCGGTTAAAAATAATGTAACTAGTACAAAATTTTAAAGGATTGTGAAGTGCCGATACGCGGCGTTAGTAGGTATTTAAAAAAATGCTACGAGTATCCGTTTCACACCGCTCGCTCCGTATGGCTCGTTTTCCACCAAAGCAGAGAGAAGAGGAGACGAGAGAGGAGATCTCATCCACATCCACATCCACATCATGTCTTCGCTTAACTTCAGTGGAGATGGATCAAGCGGAGAGGAGTGGATCTCCACTCCTCTCCGCTTGTTGTTGTTGTTGATGTCTCATTTTTCTATAGAATTTTGTGCGGCGAGCGAGCAAGCGGCACGGCAGAGCGGAGAAGTGTCTAGTCGGGCGGCAATGAAATATTGTTTCGGGCTATATGTTTTCACCCCCCTAAAACTTTATGAAATAAGACAATTTTGGTTTTATTATATTCAGGACTTGTTTGGAGTTTGTTTTTTGGCAATTCGGTTTAGTTTAATAAAAAATAAAGGAAGTTTTTAAGTCAGAAATATAGATATTTAAATTTCTTTAAAATAAAAACTCACGGATCTCGTTTTTCGTTATATCTACAACATTTCCAAAACTTACGAAAATTAGACTTTGTTTACCGGGGGTTATCGCTTTTTGTATGAAAATTTAATTTACAGCTTCACAACCCTTTTGAGAAATTTTTTTAAATTGTTTAATGACGAAGTTAAGCACTCAATAAAAGTGATAACAAAGATTTGTCAAGTAAAGCTATTTTTAGAGACAAAATACCTTTTTTTTTATATTTTTCTATTAGCGGTTTAAATCTATTGCTGAATTTTTGAACGATTTACACACGTTTATCATACAAAGCAAATTATTTGGGAATCGAAATACCCCTGTATTAATAATTCTGTATTGCTTAGCTTCAGTCCATAGACATAGGCCTATCTTGTGTAGGGAAGACTTACCTTACCATCACACTTGGCTCGCAGATTAGAGATCGCAGTACCCGAAGTCCCGCGCCTTTGGCACTGCTCCCCAGCACCGACCCGGATATTTATTAACACCTGTGAAAAAGATGGTTATTCCGTAATCTATCGGAAGCCATGCAATCTTGCGACACCCATGGAACGGAATGGGATGATAGATTCTAGAGATGAAATAGATAGCTGTTTGGCCGGATACCGGATACCGGATATTCGGCCGGTCTTATCGCCGGATAGCCGGATATTTTTATTTAATTGCCGTTTGGTGCATCGCAAGAATCGAAAAGTAAAGTCGGTGCAAACTGTTCGCGATCGTGACCCACACCACCTTGATAAATTTGGGTACAAAATTTATCTTTAAGCACCCCGCAGCAGTGTGTACAGAGAAAGACTTTTTTGAAGCTCGCCTTGTATATGAAGACATGCGAAACCACTTTTTACCTTTCAATGCAGAGAAATTAGTATTTACTCAATAATTTGCCCTTAGCTACGTTGTATTATACTAGTACGAGTACTAATTTTGTAAATTTTAAAGGAAAAATTTTGTGATTACTGTTTATATTTGTTAAGTGACATTAATGAAGTACTTAACTAAATTTGGTATTTTGTGCTTTTTTAAAATCCGGTATCCGGCCGGATAATGATTTTAGAACGGATAGGCCGAATACTTGATAGTTACCGGATATCCGTTTCATCTCTAATAGATTCTCTAAAGCTGCCACCAAATATCAGGGATTGGACAACCATGGGATTTGTGTAATGTTTTGATGAATTATCTATGTTGAGCCGGCAGTAAGAGCCTCACTCGTTAACATAGTTTACTATATACAGGTAAGCTCGAAATTTGTAGAAGTTGACACATTATATATTTATATTCCATATGGAATATGAATTAAGTATTATAAATAACACATAACATAGGCGCTGCTACTATACCGACGATGTAATAATGAAGAGGCTCTCGAAATGAAATGATGATCTGATCAAACATACAAGGAGTCGCTGAGTGCATGTGACTCAGGGCCGTGCTTTATTGCAATTAATGGAGAGGCATATGTCCAACAGTGGCCTTGTGATTGGCTGTAATGACAATGATGATGAACAAATAATTTAAACAAATAAATAGAAACGGCATGATTTCGCGCTTGAGTAAAAAAAAATTACAAGCGAATGTCGACTACTGTAAAAATAGGTCAGATTACCGATTCGTCTTTCTATTATTGGATGATTTTCCGCAATCAGTTTAGGTAAGAGCATATCTCGGTTGCGAAACGGTACAATGTACAAATTCTGCTCCGAGAAACTACTGTAGTTATGCAAGATGAGCCAAGTGCTCTAGTCCGCGCCAATTCTTTTGTTGCATTCAGTATTGAGTACTGATACAAGTATAAAAAGTTGAAACATCTGCTGATAATTCAGTGACTCATCGGTTAACGTGTCTGGCTACTTAATTGTTGGCTTTGGATTTGAAATGTTTATGCTATTTTACACAAATTACAGTACAAAATATTAGTTCTCGAATTTTTTTTATAGGATAAGGGTGACAAACTAGCACACAGTCCACCTGATAGTAAGTGGTTGCCGTGGCTCATAGACTTCTACATCTATCTTAGATTACGTATCAAAATGCAGAAGCGTTGTCACCCGTGAGGAATAAGATGGAATGTCTCGTTCCCAGTAAAAACGGTCTCTGGATCTCTACACTCACCATACGAAACACAACAGCGTTAAGCTGCTATTTTACACTGGTATTCTGTGGTCCTTTCCCAGTCAAGCCGACCCATAGGTACCGTAACTATACTACTAATATAACTGCAGATAGCTCTACCATGTAATATTTAAAATACCCACATTTTAAGCAGAATTTAAAGAAGGTAATATCTATACATATAATAAATCTGTAGAAAAATTATTTGTTCACGATTCACTCAAAAACTACTGGACAGAATTCTAGGAAATTTGGTGTGAAGACAGTAAATGATAGCGTATAACATTTAGGTAACGTTTTATTTGCTTACGGAAGTGTAAAAAAGAGGGGTTATGTTTTTATTTTTCTTAAGTTTATTGTCATAATGGTTGTGGCGGTTCTATTAGTCATAAAGAGGATTTAGCTATACGTATTGCGTTAAATAAGTCTATATAAGTGTGTGTGTATGAAAATGAAACTCATCGCGTAACCTAGTAGTAAATATAATGGAATATGTAGCTTTGAAGGTGTGAGATGACTATTAGTGTAACGGCCAATAAGATTGCCAAAGTGCATAATAAGGATATATGAAGTATATAGTATGAATGACATGTATATGTATGAGGAAGAGACCCAAATCAAGCTTTGATCTGTTTATGGGCTAATGAGTATGAATATCATATTGTTGCTGACGGGCTTACTCATACATGTATTACATATACTACTGAAATAATATAAAATTGAAATAATTTTTAAGTAAGTAAGTAACTAAAAAATAAAAACTGATTTTAAAGAACTAAAGAGGAACTACATAACAGCT
>DWHP01005243.1:0-12048 GCA_018247895.1 Parnassius honrathi
ACATTGACTTTAAATGAGATTAAAAATTTTTACACAGAGGAAAAATGTACAACATGAAAGTTTAATTTTAAAATTAAAATATAAAATAAAGAAAATATTTGTAGGGCGGCTATTAATAAAAAGTTAATATCATTAATAGCATCCATAACATTCATACCGTATCTACATTGGTTAGGCACAACTACTCAGAATAAGGTTGTCAATATTCTGTTGAGGAATATTGTCCCAGGTCCTCCTGAGATAAATAAAAGTTGTTCTTCTCTTACCAAATTTTCATGAAAATCCCTCAGAGCTCTTCTTTGATATTTCAAGCATGCTTATTATAATTTGAATCTATAGATTGCGTTGGCCATGCTCGGGCCGTGACATCGTGTTCGTGCGACCAGGCTATTACTATCCTGGTTGTATGTGGACAGGCATTGTCCTGCACAAGCAGACAACTTAGGACCTGTTTGTATTTGCTGCGGCAGGACTATTAGTTTCAACACTTCTTTACGGTATTTTTCAGCCGTAATATCGACCTGTATCCAAACTAAGTCCGATTTCCACCAAAACAAATTCCTCCTCATACCATAATTGTACCATCTTGTTATGGTTGAACTTCCAGAGGGTTTTTAAGTCAGCTTGTGCGACCAAATACTCTCTAAACACATACTCTCCTCGAATCAGGATAAAAACCAAATCAGAATTCATCAGTGAAAAGAACCAACTACCATGGATGAAGTTCTGAATGTCTTTCTTTTATCTCCCCCGTGGTATGTTTACGGGGAAGATAGAACCACAGCGTAACCACAACCTCGAAACTACTTTATACTTTGTAACTTTTGCCGCAGCAATGTCATGATGACAAGCATCAGCCTGCCTGACTTTATTACCACCTGCCTGTCTGTAATGCCTGCATTAACACTGTTCTTAATATATCTTCTGCAGTAAAATGTCAACGTTGCATTACAATAAAATTTTAAATTATCACAATCTACCCAAGTTGAATGAAAAATATGTTTCAATGGCGGTTTTCTACAAAAAATAGCAGTTACTCTGAGTGCGAAATTCGCTTCCTCTAGTTTAACTCAATTTTTATCACCAATACATTTTATTTTTTCTTTTATTTGAATTTGGGTTGAATCTGGAATAAATGACGAACAAATCGATACTAAAACATTTTAAAGTGGCCAATGCTCTTTTAATTGCCAGTACTCTTTATTACTCTTTTAATTTGCCAAATGCTATTGTTAATATCTCTATACCGTGTTGATGTGCATATATACATACATACATAAAGCATTATATTATTTTTATGAAGGAGGGTAAAAGTTATAAAATACAAAAGCAACGTTCCGTGTCATTTTTTTTTAAAACCGTTACCTCTACACTAGGATTTTCTTTTGTATCGTGGGGGTAGTTTACAAACATAAATTTCGCAAAGACAAACATCCAAACCCGTAAAAATTACTTGTCGACTGTACAAGTACTTGTTCCGTGAAGGATTTGAACCCGCGGGGCCCTTAGCGCTGTAACCATTCCTAAATACCTAGTCCGGCCATAAGTTCTTTTACAAATGAAAATGCATTTTTTTTAATAAAGTAATGTAATATTACTAAAACTAATATGTACATATTTATTAAAGTCTCAGCAAAAAAAAAAACAATATTCTATTCAAAATGGCCACCTTTGGCTTTCAAACAGGCCTTTAATCTGTCTAGTCACGAATCTATGGATTTACGCACTGTTTACATTGAAAATTTCGCCACTTCTTGCTCCAGAGATTTTTTAAGACACCTACTCACCTGCTCAATGTCGTCATGTCGTTTAGAGCAAACCGTGTCGTCTAAAAATGACCATAATTTGTAGTCTAAAGGGTTGAGGTCTGGTCTAGACGAGGGCCGGTCTTCAGCTTTTATAAAGTCCGGAACGTTGATTTCCAGCCAGGCTTGGGTAATTCGTGCCTTGTGACTAGGTGCAGAGTCCTGCTGGAAAGTCCACTGTACATTTTTAAAAAGTGTATTGCTGAGAGGTTTCACATCACGATCCAAGATTGTCTCTTAATACACTTTGGCTGAAGCTTTCACTCCTTTTTACGAAAAATGTAGTTATGTGACGCCTTGATAAAACATGCCCCACCAAACCATCACTGCCGTAGGATAATGACCACGTTGTACATTTTCGACCACTCAAGCAGCTTCTTTAGAACTATGACTGCACACCTTATAATTGTGCTTATTGTAGTGCTCTTCAATCGTGAAATTTTTTCCGTCAGTAAAGAGGGTATTTCTGTTCTTCACCTGCGTATCGCGACAGAAGGCGTTTTGATCGATCCATTCTCTTTAATTATACAGATTGATTTAGGGCATGTCCTGTATATCGACGATAAGCGCCGAGCTTCAAGTCTTGTTTTATAATACGCGACAGAGTCCTAGCGGGAATCTTCATTTTTCGCGATAAGATTTTTTGCTTCCTAATGGGATTTCGACGAATTCTGGCTTTAATAGCATTAACCGCATTTGTAGTTCTAACAGCACGCGGCCGCCCCGATCTTTTATGCTCTTCGATAGAGGAAGTGTTGTTGTATCTGTTGATAGTACAATATACGAACAAACGGCTGATACTAAGTTTTTGAAGTGTCTGGAATATGACCGACGGCTCCATACACACTTTGTGCAAGGCGATTACCGCAATCCTATTTTCTTTAACACCCCATTCTATATTGTAATTTGATAATGAACAAGAAAAAATATGTGAAATACGAAATCAAAAGAACTTTTGAAAATAATGAACGCGTTCCAAATTCAAAATAATAAGAAAGTTGAAAAATAAAAGATTTTATGTAACAGTATTTATGGTCAGACTAGTTATAAAATTAAGCCTTAAGTTGTAAGCTTTTTCTTTTGTTTCAAATCCCATGATTATTTTGAATAATTTCGTAGTTCCAGAAGTTTTTAAAAATGTACCCATATAGCTTAACTTGATAACCAAAATCGTTACAGAAAACAAAATAAATGTAGCCGAAGTTAAATCAAAGCGATCTCCTAACACATTTCAAGAAACACTACGGGCAACGTTGATTATTGGACAAGCATTCTCCCTACTTCCTGTAAATGGTGTAATGAGTAAAATAGCTGCGAATGTTCGGTAAGCAATTTCAGTAAATAATAATCTTCACAACTTCATCGCTGAGTATACGAAGGAATGCCTATATTCAGTACCAGGTTTATTGTAATTTACTGAGCATATGTGGGAGAAAACAAATACCAAATTTATTATTAATTTATTTAATATACCATAAAACGCGGTCCTTAGTTACATGCATCCGCCAACTTCCTGCATTTTTACCAGTATGTGACTCCATTTATAAAAAATCGTATAAATCTTTTCTGTGCATATTCCCTTTGTACACATCCGCCCAGCAAATTTGACTGTTAATATTCTACTATAAATTACGTAGCAAGCTAATGCAGTGTGAAGCGATGCAGAGCGGAGCCCTTACCAGATGAATAGACACTTTGAGGCATGCACAGAGTTGATAACAGTAGATGAGTCAGTACCAGTATTGGAGCTTCTAATAGGCTTAGACAGGGCTTTAAGAAAACCTTCTTGCAGTAGTAGGGTTTTTAGGGTTGTAGTTAAAAGGAATAGGTAATAGGAGTTGAAAAGCCCAGATCATATAAATTACTCTATCTAGCCCCTTGGATGTTGTAAAAATTTATAGAAAAATCTTCAATATCTTGTGACTTTGGGTATTAATATACCCAATATAAAGTCAAAGGTATAATTCATTAAATAACCATCATGTTTCACCGTGTAGTATGTTGCAACTATAGCGAACATCTCTCCAATGCTGCAATCTACGGGAGACCTTTGTTCAGTAATGTACTTTGATGGGCTTTAATAGTCACGCTTATTATATTACACTTGTAAAGTTTTTTAAAAGTTTTATACAATATTTCACATGAGCAGGTTTTTTAAAGTTTTTGTTTTACTTGAATTTAAAAAGAAGCTCCTTTTTAACACGTTTTTATTTTCATTTTCTTCTTTGTCTGTCGTTCCGGGTGGAATTTAGTAACTATATAATTTTTAACTAACTTTCCGATCAGCCGGAATCTTGTAATTTTGAATAAAGCTCAAATTCGGATGACAGTGCAAGAACATGATAAAATGTAGTAAAAAATCACTTATAAGTACATTTGTTTTGAATCTTATAACAGATTTTACAAAAACAGGATATATGGGACCGATTGTCATATTGTTGGGTGAAATTGAAATTTCAAAAAAAAAGTCTCTTAAATCAATATCGATTACCTTGTTTTTTCTTTATCAGTCTCTAACAGTTCACTGCTAGGAAAAGGCCCTTTCCGTAATATAATAGAAATTTCTTACTCGCTATGTTGAATACTTTAACAAATAACGTATAAAACCTTCCACGCTGCATCGGTTTTTAAAACTACTTCTATAACATTCGAGATGGTACACCGCGATATTTTGTAAATCACGAGGTCTTTATGGCATTTCTCACAGACGCTTCTTACGACATCCAGGGGAAGAAATGGAGTGACTGTTTCTGTTACGGTACTACCACATGGAATTTGGCTTAACCATACAAAACATTTAAATTTGCTATGTCGATGAAAGTATATCCACTACTCCATATTTCTCGTGGGTTTTGTAACAGACGACAAAAAGAAACGAGGAAATGGGCAGCGGTGACTTCCTTATTAGCTGTTAAGTTTATCGTTATCGTTTACCATTACTGCCTATAAAAACTCCAGTGCTAAACATAGGCCCCCCTCAGAAATATCATGCTTCATCATCATGCTTGGCAGGCGTGTTGGCAACCGCAGTATTTTATTTCAGTCTCTTCTCTCTGTCGCCTCTAGCAACAACCACGGGCAAAAAAAAGGGTCAGTGGATATTCTTACACCGTGACTACACGGTACATAGGTTCTAATAAAATACGCTGTAAGGAATGAATAAATTAATTAATTTTCACGCTAAATTAGTCATATTGACGATGGAAAAGATGTGAAAACTGTGAAACGTCTAGTACTACGATCGCCAATCAGCTTGTCGACGTAACATTTTTTTTCAAATTGAACGCCTGGCATCGAAAGCAAAAGCAAATTAAAATTCTTGAATTTATATGTTACAGATTTGACTGGTCGTCCTGGAAATGCATGTATGCATTTTTGTCATTAATTGGTCAGGTATTCATGGTGATCATGTGTATAACTAGGGTTACTTATTTCGAAACAACTCTGAGTGTGACAAGTAATACATTTTGTTCTTATGTCCTATGTTTTAATAATATTGGCACAAAATAATAATATGAAGTATAAAATAAAATAATACCTTAATAAGTTATTTAGATCAATTATTTTTTTAGCACCCATCATTTTCTACATTACGACCTGCATAACTATGATAACGTTCTTTCGTGTTGCTAGAAACTGGCCTAAGCTTGTTCGAAATATATCATTGGCTGAAGAAATAGATCCAAGCTTTGATCACAGTGTTACATACAAATGTAACATAACTTGCGCAGTTGTATTGTTTTTAGCCTTGGGTATGTTGAAATATTAGTTATATCTATCCGAATTTATATTTTTTTTCCGAGAGAACTAAGCAGCAAACAGTCCGACACTGCTCCATCCAGTGTATGCTGACGGAATATGCAAGTTTTCTCACGACATTTTACTTTACCGTCAAGCTCGTGGTAATCATTTAGTAATGAGATGTGTGTAAAGTTTAAATAAGTTGTAAGTTAATGATTTATATTTACGCGAATACTGCACATAGAATAAAACATAAATAACTTTAAGCATTTTATCGCGTTTAATAACCTTTTAATTTAAAATTTTCGGTCACTGATAAAATTAACATTAATTAACTATAATATGTAAGTTGTGGTTGTTAATTGATGCAAAGCAGATAATTTGACTTTAGCTTTTCTCTCTATGCAATCAGCGAGTTTTTCTGTAGCTTGTCTTCTTCATCTAACATGTTGGCCGATCGTCATGTCTTATTTTCAGTGAAAATGTTAAGACTACTTTTATTTATTTTTTAAATTTTAGTTTTGATTTAAATGTTTCATCCTTTACGTTTCAGTCGAACATATCCTTTCCTTATTATCGGCATTTGCTGGAGCTCTGACCTGTTATCCCAATAAAAGCCTTTACGAGGGATTTGTAACCCACTTTTATCCATGGGTCTTCAAATTCTTACCATATACGCCATTTTTGGGAATGCTTACCCAGGTAAGATAATATATTAATAATCCATGTGACTAAAGCGGACTAAGTACTAATGCCCTGCAGATCGAATTTTGGTCACGGTGGTCTAAACCCAAATTAGTCATTTGCACAGGAAGGGAGTATCAGTATACCTTCCACAAGGTATGGCACAAAGCATGGTCCAGAGATACCTGCATCCATCGATTTCCTGCACGTCATACAAGGTCGTCGGTAGGGGGTCACCTTACACTTCGCTTACTGGTACGAGGCTGCCACTCGAGAACCTTTTTCTCCATCGGTTGTCGTTTTCGAGCTATATGGCGGGCCTATTGCCATTTCAGCAAAATTAATATGTTGGTCTATGTCGGTCATAGGTGTGACATGGACGTTATACGTGATATTTGTTTTGTTCATGTTAATTTTAAGACTGTACTCAGCCATAAGGGTAATTCTGTTATAAGGACTATTGTCGGTAAATCGAATGTGACTGATGTAATCGCCATTGATATAAATACCATATCCTTTCAAGTCCAGTAGCTTGTAAAAACTCTCTAATACAGTGGTGAAGAGGTTCGGTGATATAACGTCACCCTGTCTTACAACACTTTGCAGTTGGATGGGTTTCGTACTCTGATTCTATACTCGGAGCTTATACTATACAAATACTTTAGCACTTCGATATACCGACAGTCAACTTGGCACAGGTAAAAGAGCTGTAGGACCACCCAAATTTTGACGGAATCATAGGATTTCTCATAGTCCACATAGTCAAAGCAGATTGTACCGTTCAGTCTTCGGTATAACTTGCCGAAAGGTATGTATGTGGTCTATGAGGCTAAAGCCGTTTCGGAAACCAGCTTGTTTAAGAAGCTGGAAGTCGTAGAGTCTGCGTACGAGACGATTCGTAATGATTCTCAAAAATAGTAGATAGACGCGGCTCATAAGGGAAATCGTTCCATAGTTCTTAAAAAGAGCGTTGTCACTTTTCTTGAAGTAAGAGACCACCGCACTTCTGCTCTACGCCTTCGGAGTAGTGCCACTATGGAAGACGGGATTAAGGAGCTTATAAAAGACATCGAGAAACGGTTTTTCACCCGCTTTCAGAAGCTATACTATAATTCCATCCTCGCTTGGGGCCTTGCCTTTTTAAGGTCCATTTTATTATCACTTATACGGACGTCGGGACATAATCGGAACAGTGTCAGATAAGACTGCTCTTGGATCTTTGCTCACACTTGCATGTGGCTTCAATGATGACACCTACAACTGCCAATAGAACCTCTCAATCTCCCTAAAAATATCAGGTGTTCAGGAGATGATACCACCACACTTGGTCTTCAGCTTCGACAGTTGACTCTTTCTGGTAGACAGATCTCTGGAAAAGATTTTGGAGCCCTAGTTTCGCATGATGTCTTCTTAAATACGAGCTATATTGAAGTTGCTTTGTAATCTTGGGTGTTTAAATGAAACACATGTTACTTGTAAGACGGTCCAAAGTATATTGTCAGAAAATAGGTTTAATTTAATGTTCTAACATACAGTTCATATGTGGCGAGGGGATTGCCGCGTCAGCTAATTTCTACACGTCCGTGGTAACGAGTCCACGTTTACACTGCCATGGGACTATTTTCTAGCTTACATTATTTTTATCACATTACAGCCTTAAGCACCGCCCCATGTATTTCGATTTTCAGTCGCCTGTATGCTGCGGTGGGTCTTGCAGAACTTCGCTCCGATCGCATGGACGGTTTTCATATCACCGAGCACTGCACTGCTGCTTTTTTTCTAGGCACTGAAAAAGGTTTTGTATCTCGAACTCGATTTTTGGGGACTTTGAATTAGAGCACGAGGGGTATGGGGCTGTGAATTCATTAAACTTATTTTCTTATCTTCAGGTCACCGTTTTCTATTTTGCCTAGTTTTCCGCTGAAGTCACCCATTAACAACGCATAGTAGGTTTTGGAGGAATGCATGGCTTTCGAGATGCCGTCATGTATTTCCTCCACCTACTTATCAAGATGTGCAGATATTGACGCGTAAACCAGTATGAACCTTATCGAATACTGTTTGGTAATTCTGAGTATGAATTACGCAATTCTCGTTGACACACTCACAATCTGTACAAAGATGTTCACGAGAGAATTTTGGATGATAAATCCGATACTTCCTTGGGACAATGGTCACCCTCCCAGTGATAGAACAAGTTGTCGGGTTCGAGGATTACCGTTCCTCCCTTTCAATTCGGACCTCAAATATTCTTATAATATCCCAGTGCAACTTATAGACCACTATTTTCAGCTTCAGGATCTTCTCGTCAATCCTCAGGGTGTGTGAGTTAAATGTAGTCAGGACGAGTCATGTATGGTGGCAACCAAACCTCCATCAGAGATTCTCAGCACCCTCTGCCCCACCGTTACTATAGCTGCCACAGCTTTAACTAGGAATAGTGGGACCGCTGGAGACTGGGGGTCGTTTATTTGTGTCGTTGCTAATGGGGAAATGTTTGCCATAGCTGTCATGCTTGGCGAGCGGGTTGGCAACCGCAGTATTTTTAGTGTCATTTTGCTTTTATCATAAAGTTGCAGCCCATCTCCTGCCTGTTTCTCTCTGCGACACTCACGCTCGTTACTTAATCGGCTGTATTTAACTAAAAACAACGTATACCAAATATGTGGGACTTTAATGAACTATTACTGTGTACAAAGTAATATTTTTAATTATTTGAAAGAAAAGAACAACACCATTATAATATCTACTAAAATAGTATATTTATCTTCTATATCTTCCTTTTATGTTAATAAGAGTATTTTTCGACTACTTAATGTTTAGAAAATTCTATAAAAATTTTAATTTCAAAAACTTTGGTTTAACTGTACTACATCACTCTGATTAATTTAAATCGTGTTATTTTTCAGTTTCTTCATTTTCAATCGACAATCATTTGGAATTTTTCCGACTTGTTTGTTATCTGTATGAGTTACTACTTGACTTTCCGATTGGAACATGTTAACAAAAAACTTTTAGCGGCTCAAGGAAAGGTACGATATTATTTATGATTCTTAATTTTTATACTATTCTCCCAAGAGTATCTTTCTAAATGGCGTCATTTCTTAAATTTTGCAGCCATTGCGACTTGTATTTACTGCCCGGGAGAAACAATTTACTTAGTTTCGTGTTTTCTAACATATGGGTATAGTGTTATGGTTTATATAATAAAATATAATAAACATGTTTTCTCATCTAAATTTATATACCATTATAAAATCATTGCATAAAGCTAAATATAATTGTAATTAAAGTATACAAAAATGGCGGAAAATGGCGGGAATTGTATCGCCGCAACGGATGACAACTACTGACAGTGGACATTTGACACATAACCAGGATTGATGTTTTGAATGTTGAGCAGCTATGTGTAAATAACCAGTTTCGGATATTCCGCCTTGAATTTCTTCCACAAGAAATTAATGTTTGTTTGATTCTACCTACATAACCACTCAACTTTACTAAATTGATGTAATCAATTAAAGAGGCATTTAAAAATGTTGCATGGGTTTCTACAGATACTTATTTAGATACTTTTTTTTATTTATTACTTACGTAGATCATTAGCTCGTTTGTCAATTAAATTAAAAGACATTTACATGTAAAGGCGAAATGTTATCAAAATAATTTTTATTATAAGTTTTACAAACAATAAACAAAAGTATTTACCTAAGTTAAATAATAGTTCTTTGATTTCAGTATTTGCCAGAGGTATTTTGGAAAACTAGTCGTGAAAATTACGGTAGAGCGACACAGCTGGTTCGAAGAGTCGACGACGTAATCAGCGGAATTGTCTTCATTTCCTTCGCTAACAATCTGTTTTTTATTTGTCTGCAGCTGTTTAATACTTTGGAGTGAGTGATTGCTTTCGTTTTTAAATCAATAAGAAGTTAATGCATTTGGTTTGAATTAAAATAATACAATATTTAAGACTGTCGTATAGTAGTGGCGTAAGATAATCTAATACCTCATAAGAATCGAGATGCAGATGCATTTTTTATAGGATAGGGTGGGTAGTGGTAGGGATAGGGTGACAAACGAGCACACGGTCAACCTGATGGTAAGTGGTTGCTGTGGCCCATAGACATCTAGATGATCTATCCTCGATTACGATTCAAAATGAATTTTGATTAATCGAGGTTCGTTGTCACCCGAGGATTAAGATGGAATATCTCGTTTCCAGTAAAGTTGGTCTCTGGTTCTCTGCACTCACCATACGAAATATATTTTACGCACGTATTCTGTGAGAGCGTGGTTCTTCCTTGGTCAAGCCGACCCATTGTCCTGTATTAAATATTTAACGAATGTTTTCATTGCAAAATAATAGAGATATTATTATTTATTCATTCAGGAACGGAATCAAAGGAACTGGAGAATGCAGCAGCAGTGCGACAAGGAAAGTAATTTTTGACAAATTTTTTGTTTTATTTATCTCGAAAAATTAGTAATTTCTTGTAAAAAGTCTCATTTTGCGTTTTATTCGAAGTATAAATTGCAAGTTGCATTGTAAATATGTTTTTGAACTTTCATCTCATAACGTTAATAACCTATCATTATATTCATCTCATAACGTAAATAATCTAAGTCCAGTGGGTCGGACACTGACTCACGCAGGCTTTTCGAAAATTTCAGTGTAATGTTGATATTATTAACACAAATAGTCTTATTATATTTACGACTACTTATTTTTGGGTAACTTTAATTTAAACTTACATTAAAAAGCGTATGTTGTACGTACTCGTAACAGTTGATACGCGCATTTGAATCATAATGTTTCGTCCAGACTCAAACGTAGTTCAGTTCGTTAGTCACACGCATTTACCACGGGGAGTGTTCTAAAGAATTGTTCGCAAAATTTCACCAACGCACATCGCGACAAAACTCAGGTTACCACCTGAATAATCTGGATGCTTGGCGCTACACTACTGTGCTATTTACTAAAAGTTCGTTTCTAACAGCGATTTTTCCGGACCGATATAACTTAGAGACCTACAAGAAACGAGCTTAATCCTTTTTAAAAGACCGGAATCACGCCTGCGATACCTTTTGTATTGTAGTTTGTGAGCGGCGGTCGACACCAACCATAAAATGAGCCGTATGCTCGATTGCCCACTTTTCTATAAAAAACACTTGTTTTTACTACTCTGATTCACTGCTAGATATAGGTTACAATTGTTATCAACTTACGTACCATGCTAAAATGCGCAGAAAAGTTAGAGGGCAAAAAGAAACGTACATATAATAAATAATTTTTTCCATTACTATTCTGGAGTGGGAATTTGTTTCGGTTTTTTAGAATGGTTATAGGGCCACATTCGACAGCCCGAGGTTTGTTAGTTGGTAACCAAGGTATGGACTGCGGCAGCTCAGGAGTTAAGTACTTGTTGTAAATTACTTACTACGCCAGTAACTCGAGTTCGATGCCCGCAGATAACAATGTTACTGCTATTTTAAATGTTGATTATACCACGTGTCTGACGGTGAAGGAAAACGTCGTGTTGAAACCTACATGTTTGTATGAAATATAAAAATATTATGAATGCACGTGAAATCCGTCGAATTGCACTGCAGCAGTGCGGTGGAATTATAATTCTATAAAACTCTCAAAACCGAAAGAGGCATGTGCCAAACATTGAGACATACATATTTACTTTTTTTTTCTCGTACTATTTCATTAAATCTATTATATGATATTTTATATATAATTTTCACTTTGTATCTTTATTAGTATGTATTTTATATTTTCTATTATTATTTTGTATGCTCCCCTCTATTTTAA